>OLMO02000277.1:263193-414666 GCA_900291935.2 Cassiopea xamachana
AAATACCCCCTAAGAGTACCATCGGACATGCTCCCCCATTTGGAAATTTTGGCCCCCCCACTTTCAAAATCGCATCGGGGTGCCTGGGGAATTGTAAGGAGGGGTCATCTCAATAGATGAACTAGGTTATGTCTGAAGCTTAATAAATCAAAATTTTCTATCATTGCTAGAGCATTCAAGTTCTCAACTCTTGAAATTGCATCTCAGTTTTGTTGCTAAAAGTCATAAAGGGGAAAATTTCATTGTCGGTATTACAAAAGCTCGCTTTACTGAACAGAGTATAATGCATACTTATTCCAAGTGTTCTGGCCTTCTAATTTCTAGCAAGTTGAGTACCCCCGTAAGTTCACTTTCTGTGTATAGAAACAGCATAAAATAGAAATATGACAAATAGGCTAACCCAAGCAATGCAGGTCAATGGCAAACCAACCCAATGATGTTTAGTGGTAATGCTAGTAAAAGAGGCATGTGGGATGAAGACAAGGAAATAAGAAAGAGGTACAAACTATCATCCAGCAAACTGCCATTGGGATTAGTCTGACACGCATAAACAGTTTTTATCCTTATTTCCTACTCTTAGAAAGGAATACCCTTTGATAAAAGCGAAATATGGACAAAACAGTTTTGCATACGGGGGAGGAGGGGAGGGGCTGCAACTTGGAGCCCAAGATGAAGTGGCTGTAAGTCAACAAACACTCTTTCACCTCTTAGGATGAGGGAGGAGGGCATGTTTGCATAGCCCCAATACATTAGCATATTTCTTATTTTACATGATATTTCTTATTTCATCTTTTAGTAATTATTAGCTATGTAGTATAACCGCGCATCATACACGACGTGAAAAGCAAGGCAGGTTGTCAGATATAACACAAGCAACACAACAAAAAGTAAGCTGTCAAGATGCATTATACTAGAAATTGGTATCCTATTTTGCTTTCGTTAAGCTAAGAAGCTAAACTTTGAATGGAGACGATAGTTGTTGCTGATTGCTGTGTAAAAAGTGCGCTAGAATCAAGTTTACTTTCTATCACATATTCAAATATTATTCAGAAAAATATTCGAATTTCGAATAACTAAAAAGCATGCAAATATTCGAATATTCGAATACAAAACTATTCGCCTTACCCACACTACTCCCAAGTTGGCAGTGACGGTTTCTCAGAAAAATTCAAGGGGGAGTAAAGGGGCTAAATTTGCCGAGTATTTTAAATGAAACTTATATACTCGACAAATAATTGGGAATATCAGTCGATTACACATTTTTTTCAGGAGAAAAGGTGCTCAAGGATGTCGAGGCTTGAGCAAAAAAGTGCTTTTCTTATTAAAAAATCATGTATTTGGCTCTTTGTTTCATTACTTTTGCTGAGAATTTGCTGACTCAATCCCACCTCGAGTATTTTCCCCGCTAAAAATATCACTCAAGTTCTGTATTTTATCAAGCCAAAAATGGTTTATTCCCTATGGTGTAGAAGTAAATTGATAGCTAAGGGGGGAACTCTTCTTTCGATCATTTGATAAGAAACTAAGAACTTGGTTCACCTAGTTATATAAGAAACTCAGGAAGTGGTCCCGTAAGAAAGCGTTCTTTAGTAATGCTCTAAATCTTATAAACTAACTGTTTCTCACAAGCAGGAGCGCCAAGAGAGTCCTTTGGTTAGAGGAATGCAAGGTAGAACTCACCTGAATTTACCTGGTTATTAAGTTGTTCTATTGTCACCAATCACTATTCATTCCAATGTCTGAAAGCAATGTTCTTCGGCTGTTTACATGCTACAGGGACAGTATGGCTATCAAAAACTTTCAATGTGTAAGATATTCTCTAGAATTTGTTTTTGGGCCCACCCTGGTTGGGCCGGGGAGAAAACTTTCAAAATAAAAATTCTCAAAAGGTTGGAAAATGCTACTTTGAGATTGGTTTTTGCAAATACACTACTTCGTTAAATGGCTATTTTACTAATGTTTTTGCAAGCAATATTCACAGAAGGTGTGCTAGACATTCCTTCCTATCCAGAGTCTACTATAGGACCTACCATAGTTGGGCCCGAGGAAAAGTTTCAAAGCAAAGCTTCTCAGATGCATAGAAAATGCTATTTTGAGACTGATTATTGCCAACAGTAAATGCTACCTTTAACTATACGTTCTTCAACTATTTTAAAATCATTATATAGCCTTCAACTCTTCAAAAATTACCTGATTTTGAAAATGCAATGACCCAATTTTACCTAAAATTTCTCAAGTTCCGAAAGTTGAACTTGTGTCATGACTTTATACTTCAGCAACTTTCCTCGCTTTATTTTCAATGCACAGTGGGGTCGGGACTCGAGCAATAAAATTGATTTATTTGAGCGTAGCTTTGAAATAACAGATATTAAAGATGAATTGATGGTTGTCACATTCAAATCAATGACATCAGCTGCTGATTCACATTGAGAACAGGCACATCTTTATATCCAAAAGGGTGCGTCCTAACATTTGAAGGGTGAAATCTTCAAGTCTCCAGGATGCACAGCCCCCTAACTCCCATCACTCCTTCCTTCTATTTCAAAGCAGCTGATACTTTAGGACTGGCCGTAATGGACCACTGCCAACATAAATTTGACTCTACAGCTTTCCCTAAAAGGGAGCTCAAATCATACTCCCAGGAAGTCAAATTATTGTAGAGAAGATTATCCAATCTGTACACGAAAGAGAAGGTGTACTTGCTGGTACTGAAACTACTTTAGCAAGAACGAGAGAAAGATTCTGGATGGTTCAAGGGCGTCGAAATGTTAGTAAAGTTATTCGTAAATGCTTTAAATGTAGAAGACAACTCACTAAGCCACTTGTTCAAAAAATGGCACCTTCATCTTTAGAAAGAGTTTGTTCCTCATTACAATTTGCACATGTAGGATTGGACATTACAGGGCATTTGTTCTTAAAACAAAAAGGAAATAAAGTGCTCCAAAAGGCTTATGTATGCATATTTACGTGTGCACCAATTAGAATGGTTCATTTGGAATTAACGAATGATATGACAACGGAAGAGTTCTTACAAGCCTTTAAAAGAATGTGTAGCAGAAGAGATCTTTGTAACACGATTTGGTCAGATAATCAGTCTACCTTCAAAAGAGCAGATAAAGATTTGAAACGGATCATAGAAAGCTCAAACGTTAAAGTTGAAAAAGTATGGGAGAAACTTGACAAGTTATTGGAAAAGCTTTCTAAACATACGTAGAGGTGTATACAATTTTAACAGAGATTGAGTCAATGATAAATTTAAGACCTCTTACGTTTATTGGAGAAAGCATAGAAGATGGTGAAGTTGTAACACCAGCTCACCTTGCTTTAGGAAGGGCTCTGAAAACGATTCCAGATATCTCGTACGGGGGTCACAAAGAATGTTCAATTAGAGGCAGATATCATTACTGACAACGTTTGATGGGTCACTTTTGGAATAGATGGCAGTCATAATACTTGCCAAAATTAACTGTTAGACAAAAATGGACAGATGAGGTATTCCGTTTAAGAAAAGGTGATGTTGTATTGATGTCAGAGCAAAATCAGAAAAGAAGTAGCTGGCCACCAGGAAGGGAAGTAGACATTCATAAAGGAACAGATGGTCTAATTCGAATAGTGTCATTGAAAACAAAAAAGGGAATATTGAATAGATCGGTTCAGAAGTTACACTTTCTAGAGGGATACAAAACACAAGACAATGAGAACAGTGTTGATAAGAATGCGCCTAATTCGAAAAGTGCCACCAAGAATGTGTCTCTTGGATCAGAATCTTATTGTCGATTCTCTAGGGAAATCTAAGAGAGTTAGAAACAGGGGTGATTTCTAGGGGGGCTCAGGGGGGCGGAGCCCCCCTTGTTAAAATTTCTGCTCATGTTGGGGGGGGGGCTCTGCCCCCCTAAAACTCTTGCATTGAATTGGCTTTTCAGAGTTTATTGGCCTTGCTTCCAAAGTGCTATGATCAACTGTGCACTGCTATATGGTTATTGAGGCATTTCTTATTGTTGACTATACTATATCAGTGCTAAACTAAATTATCATGTTTCCATCTTTGGAAATATGGGCTTGGTTGTAGCTGGGCCACACCCAAACTATGGGCGTGGTTGTGTGTAGAGCCCCCTTGTTAAAATTTTTAGAAATCACCACTGGTTAGAAAACTTCCTAAGAGGTATTTCCCCTCGTGACTGGTTTGGCTTTCGTGCTTCTTTGCCTTTTTTCCCTGGTGTGTTGGCAGTGTTGGAGGAGCTCATGGCCACATGCAAGGAAGGACGGAGGGAGAGCAGCTCCAGTAAATTGCCAAGATAAATAATCTTCATTACGTTGATAAGATGCAAGATTCAATAAGATTCCAAGTTTCAAGCAAAGAAATCCTGGATGGTGGTGAGAGTATTACTGCATGATAATTGTTGGTGTGCAACATGAAGAGCTTGAAAATGACTGTTGCGTTACATGTTGATATTTATTTTTTGAATTGTTTTGCGTAGTAATTTTGTGTTAAATGGGCCGCACGAAATTCCACTGCACGCTCCTCTCTGTTCCTGTTGTAATTCCACCGTTCTCTCCAAGGATGCTACCTTGCCTATGACACCGAATCGTATGTAATACGAATAAATTGTAAGGCTGTCGTAAAATCTGTGCGCTAAAAGGGTTAGAAAGTCACAACAACAAAATTAAATCGCTTGGTCAGCAATGTGACTCCGGGGGTGGCATTTTGCAATACCTGACCGACTATGACTTTGAAAAGCGTCAAGGAAAGACGATAACCAGCATAATTCTAAATCTCCTGCTGCATCATGACCAACTTTCTTGCAGCTTTGCGCACATTGAGGAGCGTCACGTTCCCTCCCTCAAAGCTCCTCGGATAGCACATTCCTGCGCTTGACACGAAAATTTCATCAGAATAAAGATATGAAATCAACTATATAAATCCATTTTTGAACTTTTGCAGAATAAAAAGTGTCGTTGCAAATGTAAGAGATTTGCTTTGTCGTTTGCTCAACGATATGAACTTTTGGTGGCAAGACAGAATTCATGACAAAAAGGAGAAACAATTTATGCATTTATATATAAAATCTAAAATGCACAGCACTTGTACTAGCTCGATACGCATCTACTCTCTCAGCAAAAAGAAAATAATGAAAGTCCACTTCATGTTCATCTTAATGCTATTTCACGTAATGTATAATGGATTACTTAGTATCAGACATAGACATCATTACTTAACCATCAGTATCCAAAAGTAACCTTAATCAAACCAGCCATATATCTTAAAAAACGTAAAAGTTCAACTTCATAGATATATTTATATATATAATTGGTATTTATATATAGAGTTTCTTTCATGAGATAACTATTGTTCTTGCCTAGGCCAACGTGCTTTTGAAGAATTGTCTGCAAGAAAAAAACAAACAAAATCAGATGTGAAGGAAAGTAAAAATGAGGAGAATAATAAGTGAGGAGAAGGTGTGGAGCTATGCTTTCCACCTCAATCAGTGGTGTGCTGGTCGGGGGAGGGCGTGTTCCCGTTGATAGCACTTTTCAAAGGATGTAAAAGCGAAAAAAGTGATACATTAAACATAATATTTGAGGACAGAGGGGCACCAACCATGAAAGTGTCCCTCTATAATATAATCTCCCAGCACGCTACCGAGAATAACCGTTTATAAACAACAGGGACACCGGAACACGAGGGCGAAGGGGCCAGCGCACCCCCTGCCCTAAAAGAGCTGGGGCAAGGGGGCAAAATTGCCCTTGTTGTGCTGTCTACTGATTTAATTTTTCCATATTCTCTTCTTACATTCGTTCTTCACTCAGGCTGTACCTCGTTCTATCCTCAGAAATTCATGACTTGCCATGAAATGCAACAATGACTGGGAGCATATGTTTGTGAAAAGTAACCTTAAGCAGTGGACGTTTTAAGGGGGTTATGGCTCCTGTCCCCGCACTTTTGGTAATCCAAAAATGGCCCTGTACCTAACAAAAAATTGAAAATAAATCACAGGAAAACAGAAAACTGCTTCAGAACTTGAAGATGTAATGTATATGTTCTTATGGGGTGAACTAATCATACACATTCACTTCACTGATACACTTGCGCTCGCTCGTTCGTTCGTTTTGTGCAAAACGCGTAGAGTCGAATCGCGAATGAGCCTTCTTCTTAAAAAGTGAATCATCCACAAGAGAAAGCTGCCCTGTATGACAGATGTATTAACTGTATGCTTTTACGTTGCTCGGTATTTCCTTCAAGACCACCAATGTACAATCTTCTGAGCTTTGAAGTTTTATCTTACATTACACTTTCTGCAAATTCTGCTTTCAAAGATTAGCAAATATGGCTCTCTTGTGAAGCACTGTATTTGCAAAAACCAACCTCAAAATAGTGTTTTCCAGCCATTTGAGAGCCTTCATTTTAAATTTTGTTTCTCCTGTCTAATACATTGCAAGTCTACGATACCCTTGCTTGCTCTCCTGCCTCCATAGCTATCAGTGACAATAAAGCAGCTTACTGAACAGGCAGATTCAGGTAAACTTAACCTTACATCAACCAAGCAAAAGGGTTCTCGCGACGTTCCTGTATGGGTGGTTTGAACAGGAAAATGCAAGGCACAACCGTGATGCATGGCAATTGCAATGGAGAAGAAATTGAAAAATGCTCTCCGTTAGCACAGAATTTTCAATTAAGAGCCCTGCAGATGACTTCGGCCCGGGGCCTGCATTATGACGTCATAATCAGTTACGTGCTCTTGACCAGTAAGGTCTAGATTTCAAAACACTAGAGCCACAACAGAGCCAATATGTGGGAAAACCAAATAAAATGCATAGGGGATTTGCACAAATGACATTGATAATCATATAAATCACACCGACAATCACACAAATCATACCAAGAATCATACAAATCACACAATCATAGTATTGAAATTCGAAAACAGTTAAATGTAAAACTTACATCCTTAATGAAGGTCAGCGTACGGACCTATAAAAAGCCCTAAAATAAAACAAATGAAACTATTTAAAAATAAACAAAACGTCAAATCAACAACAAGTATTGCTTCATACATTAACGTTATGAATATGAAATCTGAATATGAACCTTCATCTATTAGAATACGATCAATTAACTTTGCAATAAATATAGCTTAGTTGGAATGAGTTTATGAAAAGTCGAATCAATGCTTGCAACAAGTATGTACTAAATAAAATAACCAACGAATGAATCAAAAGCACAATCATACTCTTTATCAGCCTCTCTGATTGCCTCGCTTAGGACTTTCCTCTCCTCTCGTAATGAATCTCTTAGGACTTCCAGCGATTCATCACTAAATTCGTTATCCGAATCCAATGAATAATCCTTTCTTTTCACAAGTTCCTCAACTCGGCGCTGAATTCTGTCAGATGCTCCAAGCGCTGCTTTCAAGTTCGGTGAATATCGTGTTTTGTATCTAAAATTCGCATTCGATAAAGGATATGCAAAATAACACACAAAATATTTCACCTTTATATATTGAGCAAGCTCCTAATATCAAATCAAAATGTATTCCATTATTCTCAGCTGCCTAATAAAAGGGCACTTCAATAGCTGGGGATTGGAAAACTTTTCAATAATTAACTAGCGGAGGGGGGTCGGAACATTTTGAAGGCAAAGTAGATGCGCAAAAGATAGATTGATTAAATGAATTAAGCAGATTTTTCTAATTATTTGAAATATGTTCTCAAATCAGGCTTGCAGTCTTTTATACTTCTTGCATCCTAGCTCTATGGATCAGTCGTTAAACCAGCAAAAGTTCACTGTAAAAAGATACTGAAGCATGTGGAATACGAAGTAGCTATACATAAATTTTCTCAAAACAATTCTTACTTAAGAACTGGATCTGCGTAGGTTTTCGGAGCTCTAATGCTGGACTTAAGATCTAGATCATCTAAAGCGTAGCGAAGGCTTCTGGTCGGGCTCGCTGATCGGATTGGTGTTGTCCTTGAACGGTTGTGTCTGCTTGTTGACCTCAACGATGACGATGGAAAATCAGTAGAGTATTTCCAAACTACAAATAAATACCAAAGATGAAAAGCTATCGATACTTATGAGAAGGGTTTTTGAGATGAGAACAATCTGTTCCTTAGAGCACATAGGGATATTGATGGCTTTGTGACAGGAAACAGATGTAGAAATTCATCTAATACCAAAATATATAATATACTGCACATCAAATACATAACCACTCTCGGATAAATATGAGTAAAAACTAACTGTAAAAGTAAATGATAAAGTACAAACAAAACTTAGCAAAGGGTGTAAAACACAAAAATACATTCACTATATGTATGGGTGCTATAGGCTTCAAAATGAAAAGGCAGTTGTGTTGCTTACTGGGGGGGGCACTGCGATAGGGACTCCTTATAGAAGATAGTTTCTCATCCCACCAACAGGTTTGCTTTTATATAACTGTCAGCCTAGACAGATGCAATCTTCAGTCTAGACAAATTTAAGCAGAAATGATTCCAAGGTATAATGCTTTAATCACAATCAGCCTTTTGTGTGAATTAAATAAATTTTATTATACATACATGGCAGAGGCTCGACAGTGGCACTTCCAAGGCCAAATGATCTGTTCGGTGACAATGATCGTCTTGTTCGAGCTGGCGACTTTGACTGACGTGGCTTCGGACGAGTAAAAGAAGAAAAATCACGATTTCCTAATATCTTATCGTCTTTTCTCTTTACAACGAATTTGTCGTCGTGTTCAGCTTTCCTCAACTCTGAACCCGACAATGAGCGAGAAAATTTGGAAGGAGACAGCGAACGGGAACGAGAATTTGACCGAGAACCTCGTAATTGTGTGTCCTGCAGAAAGAGCACACGTTTATAAAGCCCATTAGATGGTCTGATTAGGTGTTATCTGAGAATTAACTTCCTTTTTCTTGGTATTAGCAAACATCTAGTCGTTATAAACATATTAACATTGGATAAATGATGCTAAAAAATCTGCATCATTCAGTTCTGTTGATTGGTAATTTAGCATGCAAAGATACTATTGGTAATGAAAGTACTTTGGCGTAGCTAGACCACTTTTAATAGAACTTTTGAAGACATTGGGGATTCCCTATTTCCATTGGAGATGAAACTATTCATTTATTTGCTATACAGTCCAAAGTGTTACTGCTAGCAGTAACTGAGGCATATTTCATAAAGGGAATATTGAGAATATTCCCTTTACAGTACTTTTCAGAAAATTGCACCTTAAGATTCAGGGATAAAGGAAATTATTTCAAGTCAGCATGGATGCAAACAAAGGCAAAATGAAAACTAAGCAACTCAAATAAAGAAACAGCATACACAAATCTTAATGCAGTTTTCTTTACTTTGAGGCTAGACATATATGAATAATTAATGAAAGACAAATTAAATGCTAGTCCTGAAGTCAAATATTTTCAATGATAAAAGCAGATTTCAAAATGCTCCTTGCAATATTAGAGGATGTCTACGTATAATATGTAACAGCTCCCGGTTTTGAAATCTCAAGGGACAAAGGAATACAATACAGCTGTGGCACTTGAGTGGATAATCCCAATATTTCAGACATTATGGGGGCCCCACGGAAAAAAGCTTTGATACATTGAATTCTACAGAACTTCAATACTAGTAAAAATAACTCACTATTGAATTCCCATCCATTTAATACATGTAAACTTTCTGGGGAATTATAGGCAGAGGTATATAATGCAGTGATAGCAAAGGGGCCTCTTTTGCACAAACAGTTTTATGAAAAAACTGAGACTCAAGTGTATGGTTAACAAAAGAAACTGTGAATACATTAGAAACCAAATTTGAATCAATCATCTGTGATGATGGGAAAAAAGACAGAGGAAACCTGTGTGATGTGATAACTCTCAGTTTTGAACTTAAATGAATTTGTGAGAAATAATATTACAATATTTTATAGTGGCATTTATGCACCTCATTCAATTTACATTTAGAGGACTAAGCAACCATTACCCCTTTCTCTGTACTACTGATAGTAGCCACTTTAGAAAACAATCACATCCTTCAAATGAGCTTGTATCATTAGTGTGAATTTACCTTCTTACAATGACAAAAAATTGTTACTTACAGATACATAATCAGCAATTTCACTTATGGATGTCTTTGATGAGAACTCTACTTTTACTGGCTCACCCTGTATAATCAAGATAATTTTTCACCATGTACATTTTCATTGGAAAATTGCAAGAATTAGAATGAGACACTTTCAAACAACTAATAGGGTGTACAACAGCAACAATGTCACTTCTTGACTACAGCTCCAAGACATAAAAATGCATCCTTTTCAGTGGTTGGAAAATTTCATTCCAGTGAAGACATTTTTTCACACATTGATGTGAGAAGTGAACATAGGGTAATTGGAGATAACACAGTTTTTTCCTTTAAAAAAGACCATTTCATACTGTTTCAACATATTGCCTTATATTTCATCACAGAACAAGTTGATAAAAATCCATTGTAGACTTACTGTGATCCTAATTGGCTTGAATCTAGCTGTTTTGTACAGCAAAATCTCTCTTCCTGGCCCATAATATTGTGGAATGGCAGGATAGAGGTAGTCATGTGTATTGCTACTACAATGAGCAATGACTTTCCCATCTAAAATAAATCAATTTATGAAGCAACAAGGGAATAACTTTTCTCTTTTATTTGCAAATAGGTTCCTTGAGTGTGTAACAACAACAGCAACTTTGAAAACTGGTACCAAGAAAAACCAGTTGGTATATCATTTGTTTCATACTTGATACAAAGTTGAGGATTGATAGCACTATTGTTATGTGATCAGTTATAGAATCGATAACCTACACCACCAGAGTTTTCAGTTGTACTCTGGGTTTTAATTGCAGCTAAATACAAAAAGCCACTGAGAGAACCATCACTGATTGAAACACAGGTTGAAAAAATGCACCTAGCCTTGGCAACAAAAACAATTTGCCTACCACATCAGTGAACCTAATAAAATGAGAGAAAATAGTGGTGTAGGTGCAGAGGTGAATAAATATTTAAATAGAGAAAATCCAAATTATGAATACTGAATATGGAAAGGTAGCAGTCATTTCCTCAATGATTTCATTTCTTTTTGTTATATATGAAACCACAACAGATTTTAAATTAACTAATTTTATTGACTAAAGTCCAATTCAGGTCATAATTCAAAGTATTCCAGCAGTTTTCAGCAAAGTTGCAAACAACAATCTAAGAAAAATGAAAAGTACCTGAGATATAATCAGTGTGCTGCCTTAATTCAATAATCACATCTTCTCCTGTGAAAAGAAAGAGCTACAACATTTAATTTTCATCAAGTTGTCAGTACCACTAATTCATAAAGAATGTGCTGAGAATGAAACAATGCTAAAAATTTGAACATACCCTTCAACAATGCTGCAACCATTGATGGATCCGTGCAGTCATAGAAAGTCTGTTAAAATAAATTGCTTAGTTTAGCAAGACTTGTATTAAAATAGTACAGCATGAATTGCACTCTTAAACTCCTAGTTTCACTGCTGGTCAAGATGTCAGGAATAAGGCATTGCAGTAAACAAACCGAATGAAACAAAGCGAATGAAACAATCATTTTAAAAGTATGAGCAGATTCAAGGGGAAATGACATAGCCAGGAACGTACCCTCTCAAACCGTAGACGCTCATGAAAGAATAGTGGAAATGTGGGGGATACTGATTTTGTTCTTGCTTCCAGTCCAAGCATCTCAACGTAGAGATAAACATACTCATAGTCTCTTAGAAATGTGCCCGGGCAGGTAACCTGCAAAAAAACCAAACGAGTAAAAAAATATAAACTTCTAAACAACATAGAATGGAAAATAGCGTGATTAAAAGCCTTTACAACATTGCGGAAATTACGGGAAATTGGGAAAGTAGCAAAGACACCTTCCGCGTCGTTAGTAACGAGTGATTAAATGGGTTTCCAAGGTGACGAGGGGATTTGCACCCTTCAAACTTTCTACGAAATCTCTCAGTTACAAACTGTTCCTCAAACTAAAGCAATCAATGAACAAAAGAGAACAAGCTATTTACTACATAAATCAAAGTCTTGTCATTTCGGAAATATAATATGCAGATAAAAACAGGTTGCTATTGCGGGTAGTAGAAATCAGCTGACAATTGGCCACAGTAGGCCTAACAGTTGAGACTATGTAAATAAGTACTACACACTTACAACATGAACGTCAAGCTCAACGACGCATTTCATCGCCTTTCCCGGCATCTTGTAAACAGAAAGCTGATATTTGCTATGAGTATCCCAGTTATCGTCAAAGCACCAGGCAGATCAATGAAAAAGCGCTCTCTTTCGCCTTGTTATATCCGCCCTCTTTCAAATCGAATCTGAGAAAGGAGACAATAGACGCTATCATTACAAAGCACGTGACGACAAACAATCCAATCAAACGTCTCTATTTAAGTTTCACATGAGAATTTATACGCATGAAATAAACATTGCCCTCCACAGTTCACAGATTCCTCCGCAGTTACATAGGGCTCCCCAGAAAGATTCAAATCTCTCCCCCAACAATTAATTGTGTGCCACTGGAAAACAAGTCACTAAGCCAGCTTTCAAAAGATGGGGGGGGGGGGTAACCAGGGCGGATGGGTGTGACAGTCACACCTAAAGGTAAAGAAAGTGTTTATTGGGAATGTGTTTGGGGACTTCGATCACGAACTCTTTTATCACCACGCCCTTCACATTGGCAGCAATGTAACCAATGCACTTTATAATTCCGCAATTGCACGGAAGGGTTCTGGGGCTTGCCTCCATAACATTTCTACAAATGCACTTCCTACAACGCTGGAAATGCTCCCTTGCAAGTTTCCTGAATTGGGTACAAAGACGTCACAAAAGCTCTTTGGTTGGGTGGATGGAAGGTTGAATTTACCTTAATTTATCTGGTTGGCAAGCTGTTCTACTGTCACCGATCACTATTCATTCAAATGTCTTAACGCAATGTTCTTTAGCTATTTACATGCGGTAGGGGGTAGGAAGGCAAGCATAGCTATTGAAACTTTCAATGTGCTGGACATTTGCTTTTACCTATTTTCTAATATTCAGGTCTAGTATTGGGCCCGGAAAAAATTTTCAAAATAAAGGTTCTTAGACGGTTGGAAAGCACTATTTTGATACAGGTTTTTGCAAATACAAAGAAAACCTCCCATACGTTCGTTCAACAGTTATACAAGCAATGTATAGCCTTCAACTCGTAAAAAGTACCTGATTTTGATGATGTATTGACCCAATTTTGATTGAATTTACTTAAATTCTCCATTTGGTGGTGTTTTATCCTGCACAGCCCCAGTTTCTGCGTCCCTGATTGCATAAAGTGGTTATAAATCATCTTTGAGCTTTGAATGGGTGGCTGTTAAGGGCAAACTATCGATAGATGGCAAAATATGTTCAAAAATCGTAGGATAAGTTGATGAAGGCTGGACGGCATCCTTTCTGTTTATGAATTTTATCATATACATAAAAATATTGGAATGCGTTTACAAAAGATAGCTACTGACACCTCTACTGTTGCTTGTTTTCTTCATTCTCTTCTTTTAGGAAAAGTTATCTTAACTTTATGGGCGAGCAAGAACAGGCAAGATCTTTCAGTTGGGAGGGCTACGCTCCTCCTGGTTACGTGGTTGACCACCTATTAATACTTTCCTTGTTAAGATTGCCTAATTTCTCTCGTTACTACATATTTCAACTTCATTTGGTGGTAGTGGTGTGACGAGTACATCCCTGTTTGCTGGCATCATGTGTCTACTGACTGTTAAGTTTCCCATGGGCATAAGAAACATAACTAACCATACAGAAGATTGCTACCTATGCATTCCTTGATACTGGTGGTCTTATGTCAAATATATGCTTTTTCTTTTCGGACAACAGTCAATGTACTTAGTGAGCGGGAAAGATTTTTCAACTAGGAGGGCACTGCTCTCATGCCCCCTGGCTTCGTAGCTGTGGATAACAGAAATTAATTTCAGGAATGTGCAGCAACTATTTTTTTGGTGTAGAAATGCATTAGGCACAGGGAAAAATCGTCCTTGTTAAGAAAAGGTGCTTATCACGAGACAGAATTCCAATACAGCTGGAAGCCAACGTGGCTTAGGCTCGTGACACCCAAAGATATCACTAGGTCTTCAGCTGGCTCTTGTTCGCTCTGATTGGGTCTGAAGTGCAGATTTGACATTTAAAAGTTGAAGATAGCATCCTTGTTCATGTTTAACACATACTATGCTTTTACATGCAAATAAACAAATACAAAAAGCACTTTACAAAAACTCAAGGAAAACTCTAATCTATTTTCATTCGTTCCCTAGGGACGGGTCATTACTTGTTAAGGGTGGTGGTACCGATTACAAAATTTGTCCTACCCATGTTTTTATAGGTTTGAATGATTGCCATAGCGTTCCATGTTGTATGTGTAAAATGGCCATAATGAAGCGTGTAGCGAATTCACTAAGACGCAGACAAAGAGCAACCTGACAAACGAATTCTTTTTTGACAAAAAGCTATCTAACAAAGGAAATTTTTCACCCACTCTTTTGCCTTGTCTAATTTCATTTTGCCCAACCCTTGCCTACATGAAAATATTCTTCAACCAGCCATGTTATCTTCTATCCCAACCCCAGCGATAAATAATGACCGTTCCCTTATATCAACTTTACATAAAAGACCAATCTACTAAATGATACAAATGAGCTTACAAAATATATAAGCAGCAATACTTTCGTTGATGACAAAATTAAATGCTATTCACTGAACTGTTCATGTTCAACATCATTATCATCTTAAAACTTAAGTAAAATAAAATAATCCTATTATAAAATTGGAAAATTTCTTTCTAACAGTGGATGCAAATTCACGACCTGCAAACACTAATTTTAGAGAGCTATCACTTAAAGAATTAAAAATCCGCGGGATTCGGTTCGGAACAAAGGACATCACTCATGTCAACTCGATAATGGCGTATACAGGGAGCGAGCCCCTGAATGTTTTCAGAGCAAATACATTGTTTTTGAGTCTAGCTAAATAGTTAATAAAATCAATCCAGAAAAATGCATTTGCATCTATTCAAAATGCCCCAAATAATCGACCAAAACATTACCTATTCATGATGCTACCCCCCCTCCCAATAAAACGACACTTGCTTGATAAAAATGACGGCTTTGCTTAGCCAAGCATAGATATAGAAAAGAGAGCCTCCTACGGATATCAAGTGAGCGTTGGCTATCCAGCCCATCACGCATGATTTACATGTTCAAAATGCTTTGCAATCATGACCTACTAAAATGAGCTCTTTCAGAAAAGATTAAAGCTCAGAAAAGCTCATAGTAGTGACATAGTTTCAAGTGTGTCATAATGCTGAGGGATCTAAAAACATTGCCGTTCAATGATGTTCTCTACCTTGATACAAAGTTCAAATCATATGCTACCATACAACCCGTCAAATTCAACATGTCACATGTATTAAATACGTCCAACAATCTCTACACTACAGCTTATTCTACTATCAAATTACCTACAAGTTTGAATTACGTAATACTCATTACTAAATACAAAAAATTCTACCAAATAATTTCTAACAAGATCCCAGAAACATTATTACTATTCAAATACATGATAATTGCTTCAACACGAAGCAGCAATACTTAAATTGATATGCACAGTGAATGGCTCTTATTGACAGAGAGTTTGCAAAATGCTGAAAATTCTATTTAGAGGGTGACTACGCAAAGGAATGGACATTTGTGTAACTGAGAGAAAATTCACTTAGGAGCCTGCGGGTAGATACGTCTTATTGTAACAAAAGTAGAACAAAGCATCAAATATTGAGTGACGCTTAAAAGAAAATTTATTCCTCACTTGTTCTCAATGGCCTAGTCTCTTCGAACGACCCAACTTTCACTCGTAGGAATATGTGAAAGGAAGCTGAAAAGAGAACTGGGTGGGAACACTGTATGAGAGCTACGAAAGAGTGGAAAACATGGCAAACCACAGGGAAGGGTCATAACATGCTGGAAAAATATGCACCTAATTGATAGAACCAATTATAACCAGAGCATAACATAGTACAACTCATATATATTTGGATTGTTGATCTGGCTTAAAAATTTACCCGCTCAATGCTTTGCAGAATAAAAAAGTACTTGCACTGCGTTCTACCTCCAATTCTATAAAATTAAACCTCAAAGGTCTTAAACGTAATCTGATTGACATTTTCGACAGAACTTCCGTGGCTTCTCTACAGTGACAGTACCACACTGTTGGCACAACTGTCTCGTGCTTTTTGAAAAATCCACTTGATTAGTCCAACGTGAAAGTGTATTTCCATGGTGCAAGTGTGAGCTTGGCTGTGGTCTACCAGTTGGGCTTCCACCTTCCTCTGGGTAGCTTCGAGTCACACCATGTTTCCAAGTGTCCGTTTTCGGCCTATATAGCTCACTACTTTTATATACATCTGGATTCTTTCTTGGAGGTGGTTCTACTTTTTTCTGTTGTGTATCGAAAAAGTTTGAAGATGGTTGTAATAATGACTCTATTTCATCTTCCGTGCACATTTGTGATGCTTTGTTAATTTTTGAATCATCCACAGAAGATATCAAAGCTGTATTTGACATAGACGCAAAATCATTTAATTTTTTACCAGCTACCTCATTTTCATTTTTATCAACAGAATACCTCTCAGAAATACTTGTAGATGCTACAAGTATTTTCTGCGGACTTATTACCTTTTTGTATCTTTCTTCTTGGGGTTCTAATTCTCTGGCTTTGTCTTCGTTATTCAATTCATATGAAGGTGATGAACTATTTTTCAACATTTTGCCAACATATTCTTCATTGAACGTCACGTCAGACTGTGGAAGTTGTGTTGAAGACTTTGGTGAAATACTTTGTAAACCACTATCTTTGAATAGCCTCTTTTCTGTGATATGTTTGGTCATCATTGCAACCTCCTCTTTAGCAACTTCAGGGTCAACTACAAAACTTTCTTCTTGTTTGCTATCCACTTCCAAAAATAATTTGTTGGTAGTTCGTTCAGAAACAGGACCATTTTTCGACAAATCTTCGCTACAAGTAACTTCAAACCGCTTTCCTGGAGCCTCGTCTTCATTTGTGCTGGAAACAGTTTTCATATCTGCATTTAACATAGCAGCATACTGTTTTTCTCTTGTTTCCATGGATGCACTACTATCCATACTAACGACTTTAGGATCCAGTGACTTTTTGGGCTTTCTGTGTAATGCATTGTTATCCATACTAAAGATTTTTGGTATAACCACTTGAAAAATGGATCTTCTCTTTCCGGTAGGCTTTGGATTTGAGATTTGATTTGACACTGAGGAGGAGCTTGTTTCAGGATCCAAAGACCTGTTTTTGTAATCTGTTTGTAAAGGAACAGGGTGCACATCACGCGGCTTTGATGCATCAAACTCATGAAATATTGATAGAGCTCCTTGGCTATTTACATTATCATAAGTAGAAATCCTGGGGTCAATAATACGATGAGTTGATGGCCCTGGCCTTGTAACTCTGTCTGACTCGTGTTCTTCTGTAGCATTTGAACCACTTTCATCGTTTATGCTCTCGTCGTGAAGACCTCCCCTGGGCTTCACCTTACCTTCAGCACTAAATAATGGTCTCGTCTCCTGGGAGGCTTTAGTTGATGGTGCAAGATCAACAATTACTCCATTGAATTTTCTAGACACGTAGTTTGTCTGAGCATGCGCATCAGTAGACAAGGAGGGGTTCCTGTTAGAATTAGAAGTACCTGATCTACTGATATCAGTGGCATGATCAAGAAGTGATGTATCACACGGCTTACTCTCTCTTAACTGTTCCTGATCAATCTTTGATGAAACTATATCCGAATTTGCAATGATAAAATCACGAGAATTGCTTCGTATGTCATTATGAGACGTTTCCGTTCCGGTTTTGTAAGATACATGTACCTGCTGGCCTCGATCATGTTCTCTACTATAGTCGTACTGTAGATCTTGAACGCTTCTTCCGCTTACGTGACCTCTTTTTCCAGTGCTTTGGCTGTCACTTTCAAAATTTTTCAACAACTTGTTGAGCTGCTCCTCTTCTGACTTGCTTGGAGGCTGGGGTGAGGATAACTTGCGTTGATGGTTTTTCTTGATTCGAGGTAAAGTAAAAAATGATTTTGTTGGGACATAGTCAGTATGTTTCAAAGTTTCTGACTTTTTTCTATCTTTGCTCAATTTCGCTTGTATTCCTCCTACTTCGGCGATCTAAAAGGCAAAGCACCATAACATATTTAACCCTAGGGCAAATACATAATTTCTATGTATTGTACAAATTTAATTACTCCTAAGAAGAAGTTACTACGTAAATGATTTATGAAGTAACTGATTAAACGAACTTTAAAGTAAGTTGGATACTCAATTCCTAACAGTAAAGAATATCTTGAAAACAAGCATACCAGAGTACAGACTGAAGAATCTAAAATAATTTTGTTCAATACATTAAGCATTTTAGAAAGGCCAGATGTCAAAAGATGTGAAGTTGCATATTCACTGAAGGCCAGAGGTCAAAAGCGATGTGAAGTTGCATATTTGCTGGAGGCCAGAGGCCAAAGGAGACGTGAAGTTGCATAGTCACAGAAGGCCAGAGGTCAAAAGAGATGTGAAGTTGCACAATTGCTGGAGACCAGAGGTCAAAGGAGATGTGAAGTTGCATATTAACTGAAGGTTAGAACTCAAGAGAGATGTGAAGTTGCATATTTGCTGGCTTCTACTTATTAACTACAGTTCAAGTAAAAGATCAATTGGACATGATTCCAGGAACTTAGCAATGTCATAAGCCTTTCGGGTGCCTCACGAATTAAGAATTGCTATCTTGCCCATTTTGAGAAATGTGAAGTTAAAACTGTACAAACATGGTGAAATACCTTGCTTTTCTCCTGGTTCTCTTTGAACCCATTTCGGTTAAACACTGAGTACTCTGCAGGCCTGCCAATAAAAGATGCCCATCTTTTAGCGAAATAGGACACGGTGATTAAATATCAATAAGTACTTACGACTTTTTATAAAAGCATACATTTGTTTCTAACACAAACCTTTCATGAATACTTATATGCTAAAAATCAAATGAATGCGGAAATATAAAGAAACTCAATGACAAAATGCAGATTCATCTCCTCATTGGATACTATGAGAACGTAACACAACAAACAAGCTGCATTTCTCTGAAAACAAACCAATTCTTCTGAAGGAACTGCTTTTGCATTTCTAACTCTACTGGTTCTGTCATGCTCTACTCTTGCAGAAACGTAGCAGAGGCCTTATTGATAGAGTTTGGTATCAAACAATATTTTTACTGAAAGGAACTTCTTCTTCGGTCGAACCCATGAACGAAAACAAAGTTGATTTAAAACAGATTGACAAGAACCATTCAAAGAGTGAAATGTTGAGCCATGAAAAAAGATGCGCTGCTCAAAGAACTTGGGATTTTTATATTAAACATACATTGTGAAGTATACTACAAAGAACATTTGTCTATATCAGTAACTGATCGAGCAAAGAATTATCTTTGTCAAGAAAAAATAAAATTATCTGCAGAAGTTGTTTTCTTTCTTCTTTTTCAGCGTAGTAGGGAATCTATTTAGCAAAGAGAGAAGCACAAACAATTTCTCAGACATTTCCCTGATTTGGTAAAATTCCCTAATTTTTCCCTGATTCTTTAGTCAAAATAAATTTCCCTGACTTTTCCTTCATTTGGCAGACAAATAATTATCCAAAATTTCAAAAAAAACAGGATTTTCAAAAAGGCTCCAAATAAAAGTGGTTTAATTAGAATTCTTACGTCATTGGACTTCCGGATGCATCTGACAAACTTCCATAATCAGAAGTTTTTGACATATCTCGTCTGTAATCAGCTGACTTTGGGGCTTTTTCTTTGAATGGATTTAATTTGCTGTTTAGCAATCGAGATCTGTTCTGTGTTTCCAAAAATTTTTTATCAGTAATAACTCTCATCTTATCTGTGATACCTTGTAAACCAAATGCTATTTTATAACGCACTGTAAAAGAATGAAAAGGTAACAATAATTTGTAAAGGCAGAAAACTTTATAAACACTAAGCATGAATTCTTTCAATTCAAAAAGAAGAAATACTTTTTAAAAAGAAATACCGTACTAAATATTGCAGTGATCTCATAAACAAAGATGCTAATAATCCTCCTTTGCAATCTCTTCTTTAAACTAAAGAAATTAATCAAAATGACATAAAAACATACTGTTAGCTTCATTGCAAAGACTATACGCTCCTTCAAGGTTCCCCTCCTGTTCAGCTGCGATAGACCATTCAACAAGGTTCTCGGCTTCATCAAAGATATCTGCGTAGGTATCTATTTGACAAAGGATGGTATTTAAGGATAAGAAATTGGGATGTAACAGCGCTAAAATATATAAATATGCACGGGATTATGTCAACAAAAAAGTCAAAGTGTAGCAAATAGCAATATAACCATGATATGTCTTATCAAAATGCATCTTTCATAAGCTGCTGAGCTCAGAAATCAAATCCTGAGTATGGATCTCTTGAGTGCAAAGCATTTTGCAAGAATCATTAGAAATTCTAATGTTGACTTGTAAAACAAGACAAATACTTTCATACAACAGGAAAGTTAAAAAGAATAAATATCTATATCTAAAGTAATATTACGAAGATCAGTAAGAGAATTTTAAGGGCAGAGTCATTGGCAAAAGGCATTACCTAAAACTCTAATTTCCATAAAATAATCACAAAAAGAAATCTGTGTGCTCTTTTCCTTTCCAAAAAAGTTGTAAGAGCAATGCAAACAGGGGTAAATATGCTCCAGTAACAGATTTATCAACATATACTTCAAATACCAGCATTGACTCATCTGAGATGATGTGTTAAAAATCCATCACAGTAAATGCCTTGGATGGCCATAAATTGTGTACGAACAAAGATGTGACAAAACCTTACTGTGCCATTTATATAAAAATTTATTTTGGTCTCCAATTCTCAAAAGAAAGAAATGTGTAAGAATTGATAAATATTCATACTTCCTTCATCAATAAATCTTCTGGGTTGATGATCCAGTTCTATTTTGTCAATTCTTCTTCCTTCTCGTTGAGGTGTTTCATTAGGCTTTTGCTTCCTTTGGTGACTCTTTTTGGGGTTTAAGCCCTCAATATTATCATAATCAGATTCATCATCTGCAGTGTTTAATCTTGATTCAATACTTTTGACGTGCTTCAGATGGTTCTCCAAACGGTCCGTTTGTGGGACTCCTCCTTTCACATTCATAGCATTTTCGGATGACTTAAGGGGGCTTTTCGGTTTCCTTATTTTTGGGCCCAAATCAATCTCTGCACTCCTATGTACAGGTGATATTTGATCTCTTACATGCTCTTTGCTCTTCTGTATAGGCACATTAGAGTCCACAAAATGGTTTTCTTTCAAATGCTGCTCGTCTAATGATTGACTCATGAGCTCATTGTCATCTTGATGTTCTCGTCCATTTACAGACAACACATGGTCACCGCTGTACCTCATGCGTCCCCGTTTCTCCGGCTTGGTCTTCACTGACTTCTTTCGGTTAAGCACCGATCCAACCATCTTTTTAAGGGATTTTCTCTTCCCAGTCCCTTCAAGCTCCCTTTCTTCTGCCTCCTTTTCGTTCTTAGCCTCTTTTTCGTTCTTAGCTTCTTTTTCCTTCTTAGCCTCTTTCTCTTTCTTAGCCTCTTTCTCTTTCTTAGCCTCTTTCTCCTTCTTACCCTCTTTCTCCTTCTTAGCCTCTTTCTGCTTAACAGTAGCTTTCTTGGTTCGTGAAACCAGCAGCTCCTCTTTACGTACAATTTTCGTATCCTGTGGTGCTTTTGTTACTTTTATGGGCTCTCCTTCTTGATTTGCATAAAATACAAGAAGTGGCTGGTGCCTTCCACGTATACATCTGTCCCTCACGACATCCCAACTTTTACCAATCTGAAATAAGACATTCAACTTGCTCATACAAAAAGTAGATCCACACCAGCAGTCCATGTCCACTTTCAGTTAAACTTAACTTCACTTACATTTCCCTACATTTTGACAGCAGTAACAACTGAAATTGTAAACCTTTAACACACAGCAGTAATCCTCAGGCACACTTTTGTCATTGGTCACTTATAATGATGTGAAGTGGATATACAACAACAATGGACATGGATAATTTATATTATAACGATAAAAAATCCTTACATCTTTGACTTCTGCATCATCAAGATAAAACCATGTCTCTTGCTTTGAGTTGTACACAAATGTGGTATAATGTTTCCCATAATACGTCATAATACCAACGAGTCTGAGTTTCATGCCTTTCGCTTTGCTTTCACTAACAGTGTCAAATAGCTAGAAAATCAACAAAAAGCTATCTTGCAACAGACAATATTACACGCAATAAATTCACAAGTATACAAACATATATTTCCAATAATTAACAAAATGTTGGAAACGAAAGAGCTGTGTTGTGTTGATATTCCACTTCTATGAACAAAGCACTGTTTTAGGAAGTTTTTGATGCAAAACAAAGCACGAACGGCCTTGACTAAAATGCGGAACGCAAGTTAATGCTGGGACAACGATTAACTAAAAAGCATATTCGTCATTAACATCGTGCATACATCTTTGACTTGAAGCCTCCTTCCCAGACAATCCAGCACATCCATGACATACTCAGCCGATGGTCGATCAGTGTCCCATGTAATACCAATGGCAACTATGAATGAGAGAATAATAGGCTAGAACAGTGAAAATTGAGAAAAAGATGAAAGAAAATAACAGCAGACTTTTCAGTAAAAAGTATATGTTCATCTTTTTATTATACAAGTATAAGGAATTAATTTCCTATTTCATTTAAGTTTTCCAATAATGATATCAACCAGGATTTGGCAAGTGTGATGCAAAAAATAGAACTTTCAGGTTTTATGAGGCAAATAATGGATGTTCCTTCTACTTTGGTTCTAGGCTAATCAAATATCATATCGCAAAAACAGTGCTTTCAAGCTATTATCTGAAACTCAACCTGCTTATTTTTCTTAAATGTTTCTTAATTTTTGTTGTATTTCAGCCTCCTTTTTCATACAGATGTGTTTCTTATACGCAAAAAACGTGTATCTGCCATAGTACCAAATATACGCTAAAGAGTAAGTAATGCGTTAAAGAGTAAGTAATGCGTTAAAGAGTAAGTAATGCAAAAGGCCTACCAATATCAGGGCAGTTCAACAGCTTTCTATGGATCTTTGTGGGGATAATTGATTTTTCCTTATACACACATTTCTCTTCATTCTGAAACAGATATTCGTGAATAAAGGACAAAGAAGTTAATGAAATCAAGAAAGAAAATGCTGCAGCTACGCCTTGCTTTTATCTTCATAAAATATTGCTACAGCATGCCATTTCCAAACCATTTCAAAAATACAAAATATGGTAGAGTGCTTTGCTTGGTAAAATTTATTTGATCATATACTTATATATTTATTGCTATGTAAAAGCAAATTAATCCAGAATTTTCACAAACTTTATGGCATATGACTCACAAAAAAGATGCATTTGATAAGAGTATCTGAATAATTTATAGGGAGTGTTCTATTGTTGGATAGGACACATGACTCTTTTAGAAACACTTTGTAACACAACAAGGCCTAAAATGCCAAAATCACAAGGCTCAAGTTTCAAAATTCAGCTAGCTTTCCCGCATACCAAAAAAACACTATTACTTGAGGTTGGAAAAGGGGTTGGAAAAATTTGAAAGCTAATTGGCGATTGAAGCTCAAACAAAAAGTGGCTTTCTTCAAAAAGTGTAATGCTCAATACATTCAAAATTAAATAGATTAAAAAACTGTTTTCTGGTACAAAATAAATGCTACAACACTATGACTCTGCAAGGCAAATCTGTCTACTATTTATACTCAAAAAGTATGCAAAAATGATAAATACAGAATACTAATTGTGTACAAATTCTAACCGGACATGGAGCACTCTCCGTAAATGAAGATGTTACTTTTAAAAATTCTCCAAATGAACGGTAAGGATGGTGGCCATTCCTGACTGGCTTTCTTGCTTCTCTACTACAAAAAATAAAAGAAATTAAAATACAGGTAGAAATGAGAGAGGGACAAAAAGTAAACCAGAGAATCAATAACGTAAAAGTATGTGTCAATTTAGACCAAGCTATATTGGTGTCCCAGTTTGTATTAAATATGAAGAAGGAAAGAACTCTGATTAATTCATCCTATACTATAGCACAATTTCGCTTCCATATTTATTTTTTCACGCAGTCAACTAGCATTAATAGAAAAAGTTGAAAATGGGCATGTTTAGTACCTCATTCCCTACTTTAGCACCTATAAAAATCCTGATCATTTATGAGCTTGGGAGTCTTGAAAGCTTGCAAGTACACCTAAAAGCTTAAATATGCAACTGCTGAAGTAAATTGCTCCAAATTAACTCTACTCCCTATAAAACAAAGGAGTAGCCATGGAGCTGGTCATTTAATTATGTAATTGGGTCATATAAAAGTAGAAAGTTTTAGAATTTATCAGAATTTATTTGTAAATAAAAGAATTGATATTTGAATTGTGGATCCTGCAAATGAATAAGAATTACTTACTACTTTTACAGTCACTGGCAAATAGCCATACAATTGGAACATCTTAAAAAAAACTACAAAGCCTCTCTTGAATCGCTATAAAATCCTCTTGCTTATTCCATTAAACAAATATAACCCAGTAACGTATTCAATGCATTAACAGGTGTGCATGAAACTGGGCTACACAAGCTGTGAATTATTAGAACACAATGAACCTATGAGTTTAAAAATGCCTAACTGAATCAAAAAGATGACAAAGTTTCCCAAAATCAGCATTCACCACCAGGCTAAGATTTATTATTTACCTGTCCATCTCTTGCATTTCTTCCATTATACTTTTAAACTCACACTTTTGCATAAATAGGCAAAAACAACAAGCCTCCTGCTTGGGGGTAAATTTCAGCACAGACAAACTTAGAATCCAAGCCAAGATTTCTTTAAAAAGAACATAAGATGACTATAGATGCATATGAAAACAAAAACTTACACCAAATTAGATGCCACCACATAGTTCACAAATTGAAAAAAACTAGGTTGCTCCGCAGTTGCACCACATTTGCAAATTGTCTAAAAAACAACAGTCACAAAAATACTTTTATGATGATCAGCAAAGATAATATTACATTTACAAAGACTTTTTTAAAGTTGGCATGAAGGCACAGCAAACTCCTTTTCTAAGATCAATAAGCCACCAAAATAAATCCTTTAGCAACTGTAACCAACATCAGTTCTAATAAACTGAATTGCATAAAAAACTTAACTTTAGCAAAGAGAGAAAAACTTTTCTCATATATGATTTGACATTTTGTCAGGATCAAAAAAAGTCAAAGTCCTTCCTGCACCAAAGGCACATAGGACAGCGCCTATCTCTGTTTCTATAGCCCTAGGCCATGCGTCTGCGAATGCAGTGAGGGCTACAGTGGGGGGCTGGTCCACTGGTAGCTCCGCGTGTTTAACTTCCCCACTCCTTTCTCATTTATCGAGTGCCAGATGAGAAGGCAGTACCATTTTAAAAGTCTTTGGTATGACTTGGCCGGGGGTCGAACCCACGACCTTCCGATTGTGCGGCAGATGCTCTAACCACTGGGCCATCACACTGGTGGTTAGGATGCATAAACATATCTCCAGGTCAATGTGGTGGCAAAATTTGTTTCAAAGCATTGGTGAATCTGAGATTATTACAAAGAAAGATGAATGTTTAGTACCTGTTCACATAATAGCATTGCAAATTTTTCATGTGGTATACAATGTTTAGCAAAACAAGAGTCTTCATCCTGGCCATATGCAATATGGTGATGCAAACGTCGCAGAATGTTCTCCTGTAAACAAGGTAAAGAAGAGTTAAGGTAACCTGTTAGTTATTCAAAACATTATTAATATTTATATCAAATTACTATCTTATGTCTTGATGAGAAAAAATAACAAAATTATGCAAGTGTGTCACTCCTTGCCTTACTCTTCTGATGCATAAATTGTTCACTATCCTTCTATATTATATTTATTACTTGACAATCAACATGCTTGATGATGGATGGGTGCAACACCTAAAAGCACCATCTACTGACTTCCACATTCTCTGAGAATACAAGGGATCAATGCAAGTGTCTAGGTATATTCCAATATACAAGAGGTTGACCTGACCCCTGACCAGCAAGCATCTATATTGCACACATGTCACACAAACTTTGCAATGGAGGATGCCTATTATTCACAATTCCTCACTTGATGACTTTTTAAAAGTTGTCTGTCACTCAAAAGCACTTTGAATACATGTTTGTTTTATAAAAAAAAACCATCATTTTGCCTGACCCTCAATTTTCTTAACTTTTCCCCAAATTGAGCCCGAGATTTTCTTTAAATTTTTCTGAACTTTTACTGAAATAAACTGGATAAAATCGTTTACACTTTCATTATTAATAGTGTATACTTGAATTTGAATTCCATCTTTAACATTTTGAATGCATCAATGACAAAATATCAATTTTTGCCCAATGACAACACTAAATTTTGGACCTAGAGCCTTGTGATTTTCTTAAAATTTTGACCATTTGAGCCTCATTTTCTTACAAACATGTTTTATAAAAAACATGTAATTAATTAATACAGCATTGAAATGACATCAGAGAGCTTTTCACACTCACAAAGCATTCTGCAGCATCACCCATTCTTCCAATTTCAAATTTTCTCTGATCCTATAATACATAGTAGAGTGTATTTCAATTAAACAAAAACTATAAAAAAATGAACATGATAATAAAGATTGAAATTATATAATTCAATACATCAGCTGCAGCCTACCAGGCAAACTATATTTCCACTGATGAATGCTCCCCTCAAAAGGATGCTGCAGTAGTGGAGACAATGATATTTATATTCTTTGGTATTTGTTCTATTTCTATGCATTGAACACATCTTTTTTGAGCTTTACAATATTTTTATGCAGTCTTTGCTATGCCTGTTTCAAAAATGAATATATTGAGTAATGCTTCATTCCTCAGTTTGTAATGAGCACTGCCTTCTAATGACCACTGCATCATAAACCTCAGCCTTTTCAAAAATTCCACAGTGCACTTTTGAGGAAATATGCTATGTATGGAGAAGTAAAGAGAGGGGGGATGTTTCTTCAATCAGTAAGTGTTACCTGAAATGCTTTAGCCATGGCATTTCGGAGTACATCTGGAGGGAGGGCAGACTCATCACTTTCTTGAAATTGCTCAAATATTTCCTATTAAGTAGAATTTCACAAAAATAAACTTAGACGACAGAGCACAGTGTCATGTAAAATGTTAAGAAAGAAAATGTCCAATTTTGATATCTCACAATATGAAATGAAGACAGCATGGGGCATGGTTGCTACTCTTCATATAAGTAAAAATATGGGGGTCTATTTACATTCTCTTAAGAAAATCTTCCAAAAACCAATGACATACCTTCAGTGCACAGAATATACAACAGTCTTCAAGACATGCATGTCCTACCAAAAGTCTAAAGCTGCGTCTGAATACATCAAGATGCCAAAGGACCTAGAATTAAACAAAAAGAATGCTCAAGCTCATTTGAGCATGCCATGTTGCTAGTCAATATCCCAACAAGAAGAAGCTTTCAGAATTGTAGAAATTACAGAGATCAACATATCAAACTGATATTTAAGCATTGGCTTGATATTGCTACATTAATGAAGTGAAATTCAAAACAAATATGGAGAACATTCCACCAATACAATTACTTTTCCGGCAAAACAATTTGGTTACACTCTAAATGCTGATAAGCACAACTCCTAAATCTATGATTTAAAAAAAGGCATCTGTCGGTTCTCATTTTAACAGCAAACATCAAAAACTGGACTCCTGCTCAGTAAAAAGTTCCAATTTATAATTCCCATTTATGTTTGATAAAAAATTTGACATCAGTTATAAACATTAGTGAGGTTAAAAAAAAGAAAAGGAAGGCACATGGCCTCGACTTTCCTCTTCGTAATCGCTTGGTGTATTCGCTGTACTCAACGAAATACGTTCACAACCTGAGATAACATCAACAAAATTGCTTTTGCACAGGATTTACTTTGTCAAATTCCCTCTCTTCGGTTTTTCAATAGCCTACTTTACACTACAAGTCGCAAAACTACGACATATTCAAGCATTGTATCGACCACCACAAAGTAAGCTGGTAAGCAATTACTTAAGCTGTATCAAAATGATGTGACAGGAAAATTTCACATACAGGAAAAGTTGAAAGTTAGGCAAATCATGTAAAAAGATGTCAATAATAGCTTTTTCAAACATAAAGTATATTATAGACCCTTTACGCCTTTCTGTCTTAGAGTTTATTGTTGTATACGATATTTACGAAGAATATACCTGAACGGCAGAATTCATGAAGCAATTATTTTCCCCAGGGTTATTGAGTAAGCCTTTGCTTGGCATGATAACTGACCGACGAAATGGT
This sequence comes from Cassiopea xamachana, assembly GCA_900291935.2. Classification (NCBI taxonomy): domain Eukaryota; kingdom Metazoa; phylum Cnidaria; class Scyphozoa; order Rhizostomeae; family Cassiopeidae; genus Cassiopea; species Cassiopea xamachana. The sequence goes on from OLMO02000277.1 coordinate 291,795, forward strand.
CCCCCTTTTGTCGATCTTACGAGAGTCATTTTCGGTTTATTGGTATGAGAATATTCTCCCACAGTTGCTACCATATGAAATCATACATTCAACGACTTTCAAGATGACCTTGAACTAGGCTGGCTTTGTGGCTCTACGATCGGGATTTTTCAGTCTTCCTTTATCTGTACACTGAAGAAAAAGCTCAATCCATATCCATTTAAAGTTAGTAAGTAAAGTACAGACAACGCGACCACTACACGCATAAATTCATTGCTGTTGCACTATTCTCCAGGAGCAGTCATACTGGTTGTCAGGAATCTATTTGGGAAGGAAATGAATTGATTCCTGATTTGTAACAAAATGCTTTTTACAAACAAACGAAACCTTCCCACTGTGAAAAACAGTCCATGTGAAAGTTGAACTTTTCAAAAGCTACATAGCTTGGTCCGTCTCCAGCCACGTCAAACACTGCCAATTAGATTTCTGAGTGTCAAAGGCAAACCATTTCTGTATCTCACATACACAGACTATTGGCAAATAAATCAACTTCGCTCAAGACACACGTTTTCCTAGCTAATGTACTCCGCTGCCGCTGCTTTTCTCAACATCCAGTCGTCAATAGATGTCATTTTCTTCTAGGCTTTCACTACGGGCGACAGTTTCCGTGAACTTATTCTTAGGTCGCTAAATGACGCAGTCTTCGGAATAAAGGGGGTGGATAGAGAATTTTACCGTCGTCAATAGCTACCGTTATGTCGTTTCAACAGAAAACAAAATGAGGACCACGATTTCTCACGTTACCTGGTACTTGTTACTTACAAACGTGGGTCTGGAATAAGGAGATTCTGGGTGGATTTTGCATCCACTTCTTTATTGCTGATGAAAAGGTTATAGTCAAACTTTATTTCTACCTTCAGCCTTATATCATCAAGCAATGTAGCATTGATGCAAACTTGAATTTTACTTTACATGTCGAAACGCAAACAAATGCAGGTAGAACAAACACGAATGTGTGCACAGCAAATCAATTACGGCCTTTTTAACAGCACATGTGTGCACAGCAAAACATTACTTAGTTTTTCACCCAACCATAAAGGCGCGGTAAAGTGAAACTTATTGTTGCTTCAAAATGGTCAGCCATGTTCCAAAATCATGCCCTCATTGGCCTTTTCTCATTTGCGAACGCTTTTCTGCAAAAAATGGGGTTTTATTGCTACCGGAAGTAGAAAAACTTCAGCCCTGAAACAACAAGTTATGCCCGTGTGACGTAAGGGAGCTGTCATTTTTAGTACTGGGTACAGGGGTGGCAGAATTTTTGGAGGGGTGTCAAATTTATTAGCCTTGTTTTATTGGGATGCCAGATTTTTTACCAATTCACGACGGGGTAGCAAAATTTTGAAAACATTCCCACCATAAATATTAATTACGTGCTAAGTGCAGAATGTTTATTTATTCTAAAAAAATTTATAAAACTGCTTTCTTTTTCAAAATAAAAAATTTGTGAGTAAAAAGCTATTTTAAATAATTATTTAGTATTCTTTGTTTCTTTGCTTCCCTTTTACTTTTCCATTTTCCTTTCTTTCATATCCAGATTGCATTTTTAGCAATTTCAAGCCTTAGATCCAAATTGAATGACAAAAATAGAAATATTGTTGGGTTATGACATTTTTCCAGCATTTGAAAATGGGGCATCACATATTATTGAATATAATGAATGGGGCAGGTAAACTTATCAATTTATCCCAACAATTCTTCAACCGCTGTACCCACCATTAAAAATGACTGCTCTCTATGGTGGGCCATTGCTATCTGAAATACTCTATTGTCAAATGTCCACTCTGGAAGGATCAGACATTGATGATGAGTCATGCATTGACCCAGATTTATTTGAGGAATGAACCAATGAGAAGCTAAGTGAAGAATTACATCCCATCTTATGTAGCAAGTTTTACTCACAAGATTTTTCTCAAGACACAATTTGAATGGCTTTTGTGCAAAACCTGCTTCAAAATTAAATGACAAAGTTAGTCTATTCATTTTATCCGACCCTAGACAACATAAAAATCGTGCTTTTTCAATAGTCATATTTTTGACTTCACTGCGCCTTTAATTTTCTTAGCCTTTTTAATTTGAGCCTAAGGCCATCCTTGGCTCATTCCTATTTGCCAAAGGTGCAACTACACCTGAAAATCAAAAGACAATAGTCAAAAGTTTGTTGAATTCAGCATAAAACGAAACAAGAGCGGAAAAGAGCAACAATTCAGTCAGGGGTATAACAGCATACTTTTATTGGGGATGGTGTCAGAGGATTTTGCCCTGCAACATTGGCTTTTGCCCTGCGAAGGTTGCATCTATAACATGGCAACAGATCTTAAATAATGCCATCGTAGTAGCAAATGCAAAATATAACATAGTCTATGCCAACTTTTCTTATCTGATTGATACCAAAAATGTGCTTATCCCATATAGAGGTAATGACAGTGAATGGATTCCCCAATTTGCCTATATACTAAGGTAGCACTAAAGAACATATATGACATGATTCTTTGACATCATTACTGCTCTGCAAAGAGATTTAATCGCCCTGGAAACTGCGTTGTTTTATTTGTAAGGATGCTGTAACACCCCCGGTATTTCCCCCCCCCTGCATTCAGCTATAGAAGCCATATCTTCCCAATACCTTCTCGCCGTGTTCTACACAAGAAAAAAGACGGCTGGGGGTTTCTATTTTGACTTTTCAAGTGAAGCTTAGAAAATGCTCTACCTAGTTATACAAGAAACTTGAAAGTACTCAAACCAATAGTCTTTTCATATCAAATAGTGTGAATTAGGATTTTCTCAACAGCTTTTTAACAATACATTTCTTCCTTAAGAAACGTGTCTTCTACAATGATCTCTTACCTCTAAGGCATTGGCAAAGTATGGGGGGCTGGACCTACTATGGTTTGTGTTGAAGTGAGTCGTAGATTTTGTTCCTCCCTGGCAATGATGACATTTAGCCATATACTAATACAGTAAACAATTGTGGTTACGTAATCGTCAACCCTGATTTTTATATATTATGCAAAAAATACTATTATTTGATTGTTTTTATTCATTTTGTATTGAGCTCAGACAAAGCTGTAAAAGCATCAAAATGATGATAGGTTAGCGGAATTCAAAAGCCCACCCGTTTTTAGAGATCATATAGTAAGTAGTGCAAGAACAATAGGTTATATTGTACAGTGGTGGTAATTATGATGCAATATCCTAAAAAGTGATGAAATGCGTAAGGTTAATAGAGTGATAGCGGTGATAACAACATATTAATAGTCATGAATAAGTGTGAAGCCTAGGCATTATTGTTTTTTTATGAAACTAGCAAGGAATTAAACATCAATTGCGATTAACATAATTTCATGCCTAAATATGTTTGATATTGGTATACAAGCGACAATTAGGCGCCGTTGTTGACAATGGATGTTTGTTTAACCACTTTAGAGGTATGTCATCCGTTCATAATTGCTAATGAGGTACACAAAGGTTTTCAAACCTAACAAAAGGTTGATAAATGCGATAGGGCAGTGATTCTCAGTCCACATAAACCCTAGGGGGCTCTTGAAATATGTCTGGGGCCCGCAAAACATTCAGCAGTTTGGAAAACCACTTGATGGTCTTAAAATACTATTCGGCAACTTTTCGGCAAAATTTGTTGACCAAAAGCTAAAAACCCCCAAAATATAAATAAAACCTTTAACAGGCCCTGTCCAGAACATCTATGTAACAAATTCCATTTACAATTCTCAAGAAAGGATTTTCATTTTCAACGCATTAGATTTGAGATGAAATCCCTTGCATAATTTCTAGAAGATCAGTTTAGCTTTGTTGTGATTTTTCCTTCCTTATATAGGCTATACATTAATGTATATTTTGTAACCAAAGTTATGTTACTCCAGTTATGTTAATGTACAAAGAAATAGAAGTGAAATGAAATAGTAAACAAATATGAATCGTTCGTTGTCAAGTTCCTTAACTTTCTTTTTTGCTTCTCTGCTCACCCGTTCATTTCATTGACAAAAATAAGCAATTTCTTCCAAAATCCAACACTTGTTCCAAAATGCATGTTTTCCCCCGATTAGCCTAATCATCAAAACGATATCTCAATTTTTTGGAAGCTGAAGATAGGCCTCATATGATTTAGAAATAGCACTAGTAGATTAAGCTGACCTGCAGCTCCCACGGAATTTAGAGGTCTTGTTTAAGCTCTTCTGGAAAAGACGCAACCCACAAGCATTTAGCAGAATTCAGAATTAAAAATCCTCTGATGGTGGTCTCTAAAAGATAAAGATTTGTCCAGACCATGTAAAACTTCTCTGATTTTTCCTGCATTTCGACAAAACTTCCACTTTTCCATATATTACCTGACTGTATGAACCCTGTATAAAGGAAGTAATGCAAATGGAAAACAATACTTAACTCTTAAGTTTTCAAGCTATTTCCATATAGTTTTTGTGTTTGTGGCATATCCTAAAAACAACTTGAAAAATCGAATAATGTCCTTTCGAGGAAACACAGTAAGTACGTAACAATGAAACATTTCAGAGTATTTGCGACTTCCTCCTTGAACAAAAACGGTGGCACAATGAGTTCAGAAGAAAGAAAGTACAGAAGATTGAAATGACTTAAGATCAGCAACAATTACAAACTGATAGAAAGGAAGCGTTAAAAAGGTTCTGTTACAATTATTCATTTACACAATTAACATAGTTCTAAGCAAAAAACGTTGAAGCAGAAGTACAGAAACTACCGTTGTAGTTTCTCCTTCAAACATCACAGCCCAACTAAAGTTCATGGTTCTGCATTTAGAAATTGCCGAATGCTTTTCTCATAACCATGACAGTCATAACAACATTGCAAAGCATGCTGGGTAGAAACCCGCAAAATCCACGTAGAACTGAGATGCCATTTAAATATCCAATTGTGAATGAGAAGCGAGCCAAAGTGAACACACGGAAGATCCACTTCGCCACAACGATGTTCGGGTCCGTTAAAACAAACAGAAATCCAGTGATGAGAAAGGGCAGTATATTTTCCAGATCATTCAAATGGGCCCTAATAAAGAAATAATCCATAAGGTATTACATAAAAGAGATATAGCAGATATAGCAATATAGTGTATTGACAAGCATTAACCAGCACTTCGTCATTCAAGTATTTACAATGCCTGTCATCTATTTTATAAGAAACTTTTTTGGCCAAGTACTGAAGCTGTCTTGAATGTTTCACGATTCCAGTATCAAAACTTTCGCAAGGCAAACATTTTGTAGTTCCAATGTTTTGCGTATGTACATTGGAGGAAATGGAAAAGCTTCATGTACACCTGAAAAAATCTTAGTAAATAGCAAAAGTTAAACTGCCAGAGGACAGCCATTATAACATGCATAGCATTTTGTACACAAATAAACTCAAATTGACTCCTATAAGCGTTTTGGATCTCAAAAATCCAGTACTGAAATTTCATAACATAACATTTCATAACATTACTACTTTCTTATAAACCATTTTCATATAGATAAAATACGTATGATCATAAAACAATATGTTGGTTCTATCAGAGGCAGTTTCAAGGGTATCATAAAAGCCATATTATATATAAATATACATATATAAGCACCGGGGGCCTACTTTTTTGACACAATCCTAAGAGAGGAGGGCTTATTAGAGAAAGGGGCTTGCTACTAACTCAAAGATAAAACCTCTACAACAATGTTCCTATTAATTCCTGTCTTAATATATGCATTCTTGTGGAAGATATGTGCTAATAACTTCGAAATTTTATTAACAATAGTCAATTATAATGTAACTATCTTCATCAGAATTATCAGAGTCAACTTAATAATTGGTAATCATGGAACATCTTCTATACAAACTTTTTTCGGTCGGATTCCTTCAAAAGATTCCTTATTTACATAGCCTATATTTAATACAAAATACTTCATCTGCTAATGCTCTCCATGCTTCAAGAGCCAATTCAATCATCTACTTTCCTAAGACAGGAGCCGCAATACAAGAGGATTATCAAAGATGGGTTTTTGTGGTACTTCAACCTCATAAATAACCCTCATTTCTTTCCATTTCCTCTTTATGGTGCACATGCGCAGTCTATGGCAAAATGCTAGGTGTGACAAATTTCGGACAGAGAAAAATATTGTACAAACAAATGTTTGGACAACAATTGCTAGAACATTTGTCAATCAGTGAAAGAAATGGTGCAATTAAGTAATTACCGCAGTTGATTCACTAAACTATCACTCTATTAAACACCCGTCTCTAGTAAACGCCCCATCTAATAAACGCCCCCATATAGAGTAGAGCAAAGATTGGTGTAATACAAGTGAATCATAAGTGAATGAAATGCGAATGGACCTCAAAAAATCTTGAGGATAAAATAAATACATTTCAAAATTAATGTATCTACGTTATATGAAGGTGATACTAAACCAAGAAATATATGCGCTCTCTCACCTTCGAACTCGTTCTATGTCTTCATCTACCAATCCGGCTGGTTTAACTTTTTCACCATGCATCTTGTAATCTTCTGGTGCGGAGAAAATCTAAAATGTTGAGAACGTGGCGAAATACATAGCTAGAAGTACCAACATGGCTATTTAATGCAGAATGTTTTGCTTTATGTCTGAGGTTCTACAATTTCCTTACATTCTTGCGTTCGTAAAATCTACTCTATTTCCAGGAATGCCGTTACTTTAACATTATCAGCTTGCTGTGCTGGCATAAGCCTGAAAGTATTCGTGCCGTTGGGAGACACTCTGGTAGTCACATTTTGATCAAACTGCCAATGCGGTATCCACCGCTTTCGATCTACAAAGGGGCGTTTCCCTAAGATTTCAATGGCATGGTTTCAAAAAATGCTTCAGGGGAACAGGCCAACTGACTCCTTCCTTGTGGGGGAGGGGGTAATGCCTCCCCAATGTGGTCGAAACTGCCAGGCAGATGGTCATAGTGTATCCCGTGACAGTTTGCTTTCTAGTCATAGTCCGTCAAATGAGGGAAGTTTTTAGGCACACCTCTGCTCAACAGTCCTGCTCTACAGTCCTGCCCGACAAACTTTTTGTGAGTTGCGACAAGATTGGCCCAATACCTAGTTCTAAAAGTTCCTTATTCTTGGGGGGCTCTCTTTATCAAATCCTAGTACCAAGTTCCTCATAATTTCTTTATTTTCACTGCACATAGAGTGCCATAAAGGCGGTAAAGACACAAGGAAACATCAAAATTCTGAATTTTACCTTTACTTTTGGCTAGAACTCAAGACTAAAGGCACAAATAAGGTAGGAAAGAAGTTTTATAAATGTTTCTACGTGAATTTTGGCTGTAAATGAATGGAACCAGTTTCTATTTCTTGGCTATCTGCAGTAATAAAAATTTTTCAAATTGCAAAGTTCCTTGGGTTCTTCTCCATTGTCGGAAAAGAACAAACTTTTTGAGTGACAATTTACGCTGACAGCGTGCTACGTGCGTTAATGCTTGATTATGTAGATAGGGACATCGTTTTGTTTAGTTTAGTTAGGATAGTGCTGGGAACCTAGACGCTAGGAAGTTTACGGACTAGAAGTTTAGGAACTATTTCCATAGATCGAACCTTTTGATACTTATTTTTTGAATTAAAGTACGGGGTTTCCGTACATCCACTAGTAGTATAAGTCCCTTAAATATTTCGGCCATCTACATGTAGTTTCCTTATAAAAAAAGAGCGTGCACTTTTGTTTTTTCATAAATGCTGTAATCAGTGAAATTTCTTTGATGTTCAATGATATTCAATTAACTCTGTCAGAACATACTTTTGGCGGTCAAGCGTATGACGTTTTGGCTTACAAATCAAAGGGCTAAACATGAGAATCTATTACGCAACTGTAATCCGCTAAATTATGGAAAAGCATATGGATTTGAAAGCGTAATTCCTACGTGCAGATACTCAATCTGCTGCTGGTGCAATTGTTTTGGTGCCATTCAGATACACACAATGGGCAACATGAAGTATCAATAGGCGATTCTGGTATTAAAGGGACGTACAAACTCTGCAAAACACAGCCTACCCCTCGCAACACAAATGTTTTTGTAGCTATACTAATCCCTGGCTAGGAACGCATGTAATGGCACCTTGACAAATACTACAAAATCAACGTTTGACTACAAAATGGGGGAGGGCAGGGGCTGGGTATTGAGCAGGTCCCTTTGACATTGAAAAATGCTGCGCCTTCTCTGAAACATTCATCCACATGTCTTCCTGATGTGCAAGAAGTCGCATGAAATATAAAAAAGAAATGATCCTTGCTCTCGTTGCAATTCATTTGCTGAACCAAACAATCTGGGTCGTAGCTAGCGGGGGTTTAGGGGGTGTACCACCCCCAACATTCGATGATTTCGTCGGTAAATTTTGATTCAATGAATCTCCGTCTGTAAATGACTGCACGCTTTGCCATGACGTAGCGCAAAGTGTAAAAAATGCTCTTTTTAGCATCAATGCAACTCATAAAACCAGTGGTGAAGAAGAAGGGGGCGCGGGGGTGCAGTCCCCTTGCTGTGACTTGAAGAGCCTCAGCCCCCTGGCTCTGTAAATTTTTTCGAAGCAGACACAGAATAAGCTATTTTAGATATTGTAGCTGCAAAGAGCAGTTGAGAAATTGTTAGTTTATAAGATATAGGGTATTAAAAAAACGTTGTTTTTTTGGATGACATTTTCTTTTTCTTATAAAACTGCGTAGATTAACTTCAAAGTTCTTATAAAGATACATACAAGAAAAGAGCCCCCCTAGCTATCAATGGAGCCCCCCTAGCTATCAATTTGCTTCTACGCCAATGCATAAAAGTGAGGAGTTCTTGCTAAGAAAACAATTTTGTCGGCAACTTCATACCTCTGTCGGTAATTTCACAGTTTTACCAGTTTTTGTCGATAAATTATTGCTTTACAACCCCTCCCCCCCAGAAAAAGAGGTCACGCAACGCCACAGCAAACAATACTAACACCTCTATGAGATTCAAAGGTGCTGCGTCATGCATGTCCCATAATCACTCAAGGGTGTCCTATGTTTGAATATGGGCGTTTAGGCCGCCAAACGACGAAACTCTTTAACAATAATAATGCTTGACGAATATAATAACCTCTGAAAAAGTACTTCCAGAAAAAATATGAGTATATTAGAATACGCAGCATTTTTATCAGATGGATTTACCATGTATTTTCTTCAGTTGTTGTTGAGGATAACACCTAAACATTCAGATGGCAAAAGTCCTTCGCTAGCTACAGGAACGCAGCCATAGGCGGGGGACGGTGTACCGCACCCACCCAAACATTTAACTTCTCAGCAAATTTGCAGTACACCAATAGTGCTAGTTGACGCTGGAACGCGAGGAAAGCTTTCTTTGTCGGCAAACTTGGTTTGAGGGAAGTCTACTTTGTCTTCGGCAAACTGGGGTTGCTACCCCTCCAAAAGTTTGCCATAGCTACGCCCTTGGCTAGCAACACAATGCTCATTGAAATAGCGTAGAAGCAAATATCGAAAAGATAGTTGCGATTTTCTATCACAGGAGAATTCACAGAAATAAATATTGTGATTACCTTCTTTGCCAATCTATACCTTGCTGTCCAAATGCTCATGAATAACGTTTTCATTGCCAAGACAGATGCATAGAATACAAATGTTCCAAAAAGTGGATCATTTAAGGTCAAATTTGCCATATCTACTTCGGGATACTTTTCACCTGCTTAGTAACTTCCGTCTTGCAATGACCTCAAAATGCAAAGCGCTTGCATTATTGACAAGGCTTCTCACAACGCTGTGGGGAATTCGATGCCGAGCATTTCCTGCGAGATAGCTGCGGGAGATTTTGATGAGCTGATTGACGAAGAGAGCAATGTGCTTTGTTGCCAACAGCGACCAAGGCATTTGCCCCACTTTGCGATTTTGCAATCATAAATTGTTACTGTTAATTATTTTCATTAAAAACACACGCATTGGGTTGATACTCTATTGTTTGGAAATGCATCAAAGCTCCTACTTTGACAATGATCTTTTCAATCAAAACTTTTAATTATTGCAATGTAAATCAAGCGTCATGTAACAAAATAAACGAAATTGATCCAATGTATTCGCGCATTTTTACACATTGGTTTGACTTTCACTCTTATTCTTTTTAGCATGTAATGACGGGGAACGGCCATATTGTCCATAGCAATGCCCCGACAAAGGAAACACTTACAGAAGGGAGAGATGTTAAGTGGATAGAGAAATAAGATCAAGTTTGTTGACGTTAGATTTGAAGGATGATAAGCTGTAGGATTCGGGGAAAGCAGGGGAAGGCAATGTGTTCCATAGTTGAGAAGTTCTTAGAATGAAAGATGATTTGTGGGATAGCGTCCGAGGACTAGGTAGCGTAACTTGGAAAGGGTGTGTTTGGGTAGAGCTTCTGGTTGTTCGAAGACGACTCGCTGGACCAGGAATGATATTCTTGATTTCCAGAGAGCAATTTCCATGAAAATATTTGCAGAAAATGGAAAGATCTGCAACCAGACGACAATGGTAGATAGACTGGAGAGAATTTGTAAGGTTTTGATTGTTGATGAGACGGAATGCTTTAGACTTTATCGAGAAGATGGAGAGAAGATCTAGGAGCACCACCCCAGACATTGAAGCAGTACTTTAGAGAAGACTGAATCTGAGGTTTGTATGTAAATAACAGCTGAGGGGCTGAGGAATAGCCACGGGCTCTAGAAAAAAAGCAGAGTTTCTAAGATGCATGCTTAGCAATGGAATGGATATGGGGTTTCCAAGTGAGATTAGATGAAATAGAAAGACCAAACTGAGTGAAGGAAGATGAAATTTCCAGTTCGCAGCCATTCATGAAAATTGGGGGGGGGGATCTTGGTGATGTTTGCGTGATACGATTACCTCTTATGTATGGATTTTTCATTGTACAAAGATTAAAACACCATATCATAGTCTGAAGGGTGAGATAAAGAACCTTACAGGTTATCAAAATATGTTTTGCATGTTCTCCATACCAAAAAGTGCCATCTATCATTTAAGCCATATGATTCAAATGAAAAACCCTTCAAGTAATTACAGCAACAGTTGTTCTGACTTCAATGCTATTCTGATAATATTCTCACTTGATATACTTCTCAATATGCCTATATTCCATGTTTGTGAGGTTCAGCTCCTTTGATGCAAAAATGGGACTTGATATGGAAAAATCTACATATCATAATTAGCTATATCAATTCAAAATATAATCAATTCTTTCTACACTTCTTCATTTTCTTTTTATTAGTAGTTGCTTTCTGTTCTTTTGTTTCTGTGAAAATAGTAGACTTTACAATAAGATCTCTTGCACAGTTGTTAATAATCTTAAATCTATCTGGCCCTAAATGAATTCCACCATACCATCTGCTTACAACAACAACAACATTCTTTGCATTCATAATCTGCAGCAAATGCATAAGTCTTCCACCAGCCTCATTTTCACCATCATCATCACAATCCTGATGAAATGTATCCTTTCTAGAACTAGCTATCCTATATGCCATTATATTGTGAGTTGCACGGGCAATCTTTCTGTTTTCTTTCAGTTTTAGGATTACTTTTCTAACTTCTTCTTCAGTCTCAACATAAGCAATGTGTCCTTGAAATATACTTTTCCTATCAATAATTGTTTCTCCTGAAATTATTTCAGGAACACAAGTGTCTTGAGAGCCCAAAAATTCAGTCATAACTTCCTGTCTCTCACTACTTGCTACATTTCCACCTTGCTGTTTTGCCATGGCCTCAATTGTAGATGGTGAGTCTACAAAGAATGAAAACAAATTAAATAACTTTTATAGAAAGGCCTTTTATTTTTTTAACTGATAATGTACACAACTAGTACAGATAGTATCAGCTTTGATTCCAAGCCTGATAGGTTTTTCTACAAGAGTGCACAAAAGCAATCACTCCTATCCAAATTTTAAAAGTCAACTTGAAAAATACTGAAGTGCATATATGAGCTCACACAGCATCAAATACAAAAATTTATATAAATCTTGTATGGCTATGCATTCCCTTGTGAGTGTTTATTCTACTTATTATTGAAATGCAGTAAATACAATTATCCTTACCATTGGTTCCTAAATCATTATCATAAAGAACACCATTTGGGTCCTCTTTGGAAATGAGACTCTCTTGCTGAGTTGGATTCCTGGCGTTCCCTTCTTGCAAGATCTCTCTACATTTCTCTATCCACATGAACAAAACACACTCTCCTTTATATTCACTCCATATCTCATCCACTCCTTGATTTATTTTCAATAGGTCATCATCCGTAAAACATTCACTAAAAATTTGGTACAATGGAGGTTGTAATAGAGGATATAAACTTGGCAAAGTTATGCGAATAGTCATAGACCACCAGCAGTTATCCTCACAAACTAATGACAATTCAAATGAATTTTCAGAAAGCTGCAAAATGCTATCCTCATATATGCTAGAAAGAGCAACAAGCTCTTCTTTTTGTAATTCCATACACTTACTTACATCTGCCTCCATTATTCAAGGACTGTCAATGAACTTTGGTTTCCTTGTTGCTGTTGCTGTGTAGATCACGTGCAATGAGGTCACATGGGATTACGAAATGCCAAAATGTGGATAAACCCCCAAAGGCAGCGCTCATGTAACGTGCATTGGCAGGGTGAGTCTGCATGAGCAAGTACAGAAATGGCTGATCCAACACATGGAAAGTCTTATGTTCACGCTGACACAAATCCAGTAACGAAATACATCTGGAAACACTCTCTAAGAGAGCCAGAATTCCTAGTAAAGATAAGAGATGAGACACTGGAAAAACTCGGCAAAAGATCAATTATGTTGGTTGATCCTATAGAGTCACAATTTTTGAGATTTTTAATTGGTGCCTCTGGAGCTAAACGGTAAGTGTGTTGTAGATTTAATTAAATATTCAGACCTACTTTCCAACGATCTGTAAAAAGTGATTTGATTACGTTGATCAAAATATACCAAACCCTTTTTCCATCTCCAGTAAAATGTAGGGCGGAAGTAGCAGCGTTGGATGGGGAGGCCGATGTCGAGATTAGCTGTCAAGATATTTCACCATAATGCGCTTCCAGGGTTAGGATTTGGCTAAGGGTTAGGGTTTTTGGAAGGGTTAGTTTTCTTACTTCCCCCATTATGAAAATGCCCAAATATGGTAAAGCATGCGTTGATTTTGAAGGTATTTTGTGCTGTAAGCTCGTAACCATTTGGTAAACCGTAAATTTTTCATAATGGGAGCCCCCTCAGAGTTTTTCAAGAGACACTTTTTTTATAAAAGTTACAGGGGAAATTAAGGTGAAGCCTTAATATAATCCTTATTCTGTGATCTTACTGAATTCCTAATGACCCTGATAGTCCAATGATGGATGTATAATTTGTGGGGGTAGCCCCACTATTTCAATGAGAGATACTACCCCTTTAGTAGAAAGATGGTCACAAATATTGAATGTTTTCCACAGTTGTTTGGAAATTGGAACTTTTACTGGATACAATGCATGCAGTATTGCACTAGCCCTTCCAGAAGATGGTGAAGTAATTGCTTGTGATATCAATGACACATTTCTTAGCATTGGAAAACCATTTTGGCCAGAAGAGTGTGCCAAAAAGATCAAAGTCAAGTTAGCTCCTGCTGTTGAGACACTGGACAAACTAATTGCAGATGGTGAATCTGGGAAATTTGATTTTGCCTTTATTGATGCTGATAAAGGTAATTATGACAATTATTATGAAAAGTCACTAGTCCTGTTGAAGAAAGGAGGCATCATTGCAGTTGATAATGCAATCTGGAGTGGGAAAGTAACTGGAAATGAGGCAGAATTTGATGAGGATACAAAAACAATCCATAATTTGAATAAGAAGATAAAGGATGATCAAAGAGTCGAAATTTCTTTGCTCACTGTTGGGGATGGAACATTTTTATGCAAAAAAAAGTGAAACTAGACATTTGAAACACTGACACTAACCATAAACATGTATTCTTAATACTGTATCCAAGAGTTTATGAAATTGCATACAAATCGGCAATAAAGAACTCACTGTGTATTTATGCACTTTGTGAATCTTTGAGTAAAGGCAGTTGCAGAGCATTTATATTATGAAACTATCAAAGCAGATGAGTGCATTTCTAATGCCTGATGCACAAATGCTATTGCTCTATGATCTCATAATTTAGAATTGCAATATAGGGCTTTACCTATGCAAGCCTTTCACTTTTAATATGAAAAAAGTCTGGGGGAGGGATGGGGTCAGTCTTAAAATTGGAAAATGCTCTTATGACCTACAATGCAAATAACTCCTTAAGGGAACTACAGGTTTTGAACAACCTATGAGAAAAAAACCAGATTGAAAACTGTTAGTGATGTAAAAAGAAATATTTATCTGATGGAAGAACAGTTTTGAGGCTTTTTCTTGCTACATTTGGAGAGAAAAGATTCACTTGTAATTACTACTTTCCTGAATATTTTTCACCATTTCAAATGTCTCAGTTCCTTATTCTTCAGTTCATATCTTTCATAAGCATTTTGCCTGTTGGTAGTGTATTTGGTATGCAAGTCCATGTGGTGTGAGTCTGTCTGTTATTTTCCATTTGTTTGCTGCTATGATCTCAGAATAAGCATAGCAAGGGCCTGGCCCCTCCTACTTGTTGGACCATAATCAAAGCCATATCTAGTTGGTCATAGCTAAATAGAGTGTTGTTAAAATGTGGAAAATTAAGAGACCTGAGAATTGCAAACACAGCATACATGATACTATCCAGCTACTGCAGAACTCTTCTCTTCTAAAATCAAAATACTTTGTAAGTGTAAATTCATGAGTCACCTAGACAGCCCTCTGAAGAGCACAATCACATTTCAAACTCACAAATAGGAAAGTGTATGAAATTAATGAGTTTCTATTTCTAGGAATTCAACTTCAATAACTCATTAAAATAGAATGCTAGCAAAATAATAATTATCTAAAGTGACCAGAAAGTTGTTATTGTTGTTGTTGTTACTATGTTGCTTTTAAACCTCAACTAAAACTGTCAAAAGTGAAAGCTGCTGTCGTTTTTTTATATCTTTAATTTGTGTACTGTATTCTTTTGACCTCCACTGATGACAAACAAAATAACACACATTAATGAAAATGATATCCAATAAGCTGATTTATTTAAAATTACAAAATTGATGTTGAAATTAATATATGTTTGATATGTTACTCTCAAAGCTCTATACAAAGTTGATCAACACACTTCTTATGTTTCTGGCACTTCCTAACTATATACAACAAATATAATAAAATGTCTTTGTTGATTTGATTTTGATGCTTCTACCTTCTGCAAATCACTTTTTCAATTGAGCAGCTTTTCTCTATGCACTGATGGATCCAGAGAAATGAGTGGTTGTTGTGTACTAGGGTCTGTTAAAACAGTCACCTGAAATGATATGCAACTTAGTCTATTACACTCTTGACACAATTGTTAATTATTCACATTTGCAGCTATGTTTACTCCAATCTCCAATGAGCATTTGACATCAATGTCAATACCAATAGGCATAATGTTGCAGGTATACTTATTGTCAGGAAACAGCTCTCAATGACTTTGTTTCCTTATCCAGCATTCCTTCTTTCACACTATTCATTAATTTCATTTTGCTCCTCTCTTTTCAAATTTTTGGGTGGTAACTTCAGTCATGCAATAAATGTGAATATTTGCTCAACTGGGAAACCTGCCTCTTTCACTATTTATAATGGATGTAAATGTTTTAGATTTTAAAGCGTTTACAAAATCAGCTGTTATTGAGATATTTGCAACTCTTGTGGTCTGGGATGTGAGCTTTTTGTGATTCTGGACACATAGTGCAGAGCATACCTTATTAAAAACACCTCTTCCAAAATAATCAGCAACTACTGAGAAACCATCTGGGGACCTTTCCAGCTGAAATAGTAAAAATTCCTAGACTTTTGAAATATTCAACAAATGATGACTACAGTAATGACGGTGAAAATAACAGCGAGACTGACAATAATGATGATGATAGTGAGAATGATCAAATTACTTGGTGGCTTGTGGGCCTATATGTTTGGAAACACATGGTGACAAGGACTCCCACAAAGGATTTTGAGAGGGGGCAAAGACATCCAGGTAATCTGGAGCTCTTCCTTGTTGATTGTTGGCTTATTTTAATCTGGAAAGAATACAGTAACGCTGAAAAGCCTAGCAAGTTTTTGAACTAAGTTGTATTCTTGAATTAAGGATTTTCAAACCTGATGGTGAAATTGTTCATGCAAATCTTTATTATGTTCCTGGGCTTTGATTATATCTAAAACTTTCCTACAATGAACAAAAAAGGACAATGTTTGTATGACAAAGAAACAAGTAAGTTAATCATAAAGATAGGATAAATTAACAGCATGGTTGAGTTGTCAAATTCAAGGAAATCTCATATGAAATCATAGCAGGTCATTTAGTATCACAAACTTTCATTACAAGGATGGCAGTCAAGCATTTAGGCCATGCAATGTTCAAATTTGCCTTGATTTTCTTTCATTATGTTACAAGTTGATTAACTAGCAAACTCATGCTTGCACCAACAGGAGCATGCTGGATGTACAATATGCAAAGAGTCGCACAAACTCTGAACTATGTCAACTTCCTTACCTGTTTTCAGACATGCAAACAGGGCATTCATTTTCACTTTCTGAATAGTTTTCAAAGCATCTGAAATAGAACATATCTTGGTAACTAACTTGTGCCTCCTAACAGTTTTTTGTATTAAGTAGTAAGTATGCAGAAACCATAAATGAAGTAGGGGACACAATATTTGAGGAATGCCCTCATAGACAAAATAGGATGATTCTGTAAACCACAAAGGAGCATCTATATAATGTGAGGAGACATGTGTCCTCAGTACCTCCACGTTATATCTGTATGATATGTTTATTAACTGTTACTAGTGATTCAATATTTCAGACTCAGTGGTATTAGATCATAGCAATACGTATTGAGTGTAACAATGCACTCACTTCCAGAAATAACAGTAAAGCTATGCTAAGGTCACACCTTAAAATTTGCAGAGCAATTACATTTTAGATGCTAACATGCTTTCTGTAGATATAAAATCATGCTTTGGGATCTTCACTTAACTTTAAATAGTAGGGACTTCAATCTTATATGCAAGCAGACCTTTTCGCTTTACATGGGTGATTGCCCTCAATTGCACAAAGCCCTCATCAGTTCAGTTCTTTGCAATTTTAAAACATCTCATCTCATAGTCTTTTCTACATGGGCAATTGAATGTCCTTGCAAAACCTTCTTGAAAACTTAAGTATTGTAGTTTTCAATGTAGTGTGATTCTGCAGTTGATTTTTGATAAAAAACATAGGTTGATCAAATTCTTTCATGGTTAGGTATCAAATTTAGGTTAGGTGGAGACATGTTGCTTGTAAGATAGTGAGAACAGCACTCTTTGATAGAAAAGATAAAGAAACTGTACCCAGACCCATAGATAATATGTTATTGAGGCTTTTGGAGGATACCTATCAACAACTGGTTTTAAAGCACAACAACCCTCCTAGGCTAATCTGCCTGGGCAGTATACTAACCTGGCAACAGTTTTTTCATGAATAGACATATTAACTATGACTTTTAGGCTTTGAAAGTGCAATAAAAAAGTGAAAAATCAACATCTTTCATTTAGTTCTTATTATATGAGTGAAAAGAAGCTCATCTGTGTGTACCATGAACTTAGAAAAGAATTTTCAATTCAACAAAAAGTTCACACTGGTGTCATCGTGTAAGATTAGATGAACTTGGTTGTTACTTACGACTGATGAAATGAATCCCCACAAAGAAAATGAACAGCAGGTAGCTCCATCATACGAGAACAAATCATGCATTTTGCACTTTGAAATATTTTGGCACTAAAAGAATATTACTATTTGTTATGGTTTCAAAATTATGTGAATTGGTAGCAAAGAAAACTGTTAAAAACTACAAAAATAATGAAACATCAGTTGGTGAAAGATTGCAAACACTCACCATGTTTTTAGTTCCTCAATTTGATTTCGCATCTTTTCAGTATCTTCTTGGTACTGATGGATCATTCTTTCATCCTTTACATAATAAACTGATTTATAAATTAATGAATTTCAAATAACAGGGTACCTAGTAAATTTATCTTCTGAAGCCTTGTAAAATAAACAAGAATTTACCGAAGAACTTAAATCTGTTTTCACTTTCCTATAAGTAAAATATTCAAACTTTTCATCATCCATTTTATGGAAGAAGACAAAGATTGATTGAAAAAATTAATTCCATCAACATACCTTTGCAATTTGTTCATTTTCATCCTGAAGACGACGGATGATGTAATCCTAGCAACAGACAATGAAATACCATTTACTACTTTCCCATGAAGAAAGCCACCATTTGTGATTTCATATAATATTAACGGTATTTTCAGGAGCCAAAAAATGCTCTTTGCAGAAAATTGAATGCAATATTTCAATACGATGTAATCCAAGCTCTGATGATTTCACACTTTTCAACTTCATGCAAATAATATTTTTCCTCTTTCATGATTCCTACCTTAACAACAGCCAGAGTAGCAGTTGAATTGTGTGCCAAAGTTTGTACCACCAAAAGTGGTGAAAGTAAATTATATTTATCAATATCTACACTAGTTAAGAATAAATTTCACTAGAGACATAATAGAATTGTCTCAAACAAATACTGCATTTTACTGGTAAACATAAGTCAGTAATAATCAGGATTGACTTCTGTAAAGTTAGTTTTTTAAAAACCATAAATCCTCAAATTGGCCCTCCTCAAGTAAGCCCCCGCCCTAGAGCTAAAATTGTTAATAAGCCCCCAAAAATGAGCCCTCACCTAAGCATGTAACTGTACCTATTTGAGAGTCTGTTGGTGTTTTATAGAGCTAGGAAAGAAAGACCTGCCATTAATTAACAAAAATTTGCATGTCCTTAAAAAATATCCTATTGCTTGTATGTGTAGCATCAAAGAAATACTCTACTAGTAGAAAAATCTCAACTGGAATATGATCAACTACCAGGAAAATTTTGTTAAGCACCCCACTTAAATAAGCCCCCATTGCAAAAATCCAAAAAATTAAATAAGCCCCTAGGGAGCTACTTTGAGGATTTATGGTAAACAGCAAAGCCTCAGGAAAACTCTGGTACTATGAATTTGAAGATGAATTTGAATGTCCATTTTGGGAGAATGAGAATATAGCAAAGGGCTTTTATATGATAAAGTTTCACTGAAGGAGAAGGTATCTAGCCAATAATTTACTGCAGATGCTGCAATTTCTATGGAACTATGTCAAAAGCTATTGCTAAAAGATGTGACAGCCACTAGAATAAGATTATACAGTCTGCAAGTTCCTGAGAAAGTTATGCAATACAAAATGCTTTCAAAACATACAGACAAAACAGACCCTTTTATTTAAAAGAAAATTGCAGAAGCTGAGATTGATATAATACAGTATGCACAAATGCTCTGAAAGGATACGTTGCAAAACTTCTCTGATATGTTTACGACAGTCCTCTTCCTTTCTTGCAAAGTAAGATAAAGCTTGACTCCAAAGACTAGTATCTTGGTGTCTAAATAAAAGGAAAAAATAGCTTATCTAGTAGTACTGAATTGTACTTTTTCATACACTGTATGTAAGAACTTATATAAAAATATAGAAGCCTGATAGCATTTCAAAAGTTTAACAAAAGTAAATATGAAATTATATCAAAAATATCAAAAGTTCATTCAAGTGAGAAAAAAGAAGGAAAGGTTTCAGTACCTCCTAAAGTCTTCAAAGGTAAATGAAACTCAAATCCTGAAGCAACAAAAAGACTAAAAATAAAAGATACCAACCCATATTTCTTGCAATCTTCAATAATCGCATCATGATCATCATGCTCCATGTGATATCGCAATATTTGTTGGAATCTGCAATACAATGCACAATAAAATGCAGCTGTCATTCATATTTCATAGATTGCATCGGTTGCCATAAAACCATAGTGGGAAAATCAGTCAAAAATACTTGAGTAATGGTGGAAATGGAATGCTCATAGTCTCAAAATTACATAAACAAAAATATTATTCTACTATGCACTACTTTAGAAAAGTAAATGATGCTTCTTGTTCTACAACCTGAACTGGGAAATATTTCATAGATAAAGTTGATTCACTCACAATTTTGCTTTTTCATAAAGAAACAGAATCCCTTTTTTGAAGTTGTGCATTTGAGCTAACACCAAAGCATGGTCCAGGTCATATTTTGACTGTTAAATAAAAACACCATGCACAAAATAAAGCATGAAGTCATTAAATTAAATAAAACATGTAGTGATGCCTTTATCTGTGATCAAAGGGTACATAATATCGTCATTTGCTTGTGAGCTTATCTTATTCTGGTACTCAAAATAGTAGCCCCTCTTGAAAACCATGTTTCAACAACATGCATAATTTAAAGTACAAAGTGTTGGGACTTGTTGAAGAAAATTAAAGAAAAAAAACTCATAATAAGGACCAGTAAACATTATTGAAATGCTTCACTTACAAATGTAAAAATAGCAGATACTTGAGTTACACTTGAAGGAAATTCAAAATACCTCAGAATTTGTGAAGAGATTTAGGCATTTCGATTCCTGCTCAGCTTGAAGCTTTAAATGAAAATTACAATAGCTATCATCTACATTAAAGAAAGATAAATGCTAGAAAGCTAAATGATAGAAATCATTAATTTTGTAACTGAAGGAAGGTAGCTGAAATAATTGAAAAAAGAACAAGGCCATTAAATTTCAATTTATATAAAGTGATCAAGAGCACTGAGATATGAATGTTGATTCTTCTTACAGCTTTCATGAAAACGATCAATTACCACTGAAGGTGATTCCCCAAGATATCATCAAACTTAGTATCATTCGATATTTGCAGCCAAATGGATAATGAGGTCAAACAAAAAAACTACTTCCTATATGTCAAGCTAACAATTAAACAAAATATTTGAAACAAAACAAAGATAAACTTTGATCTGCTTTTAGAATCATGAAAATCAAAGGAAAGACACAGAATTATTGATACACTTTTAAAATGCTATGCAAACAGCTAAATATCAAGCGTCATAAAGCTTGGTATGGAGCCTTACCACAAAATCCTTTGATTCAGATGCCCTGCTGGCATTTTGCAAGTAAAGCTCAATCAATGTGTTAAAGACAATATTTGAGCAATCATTTCGAATCTGCAATACAACAATGAACCTAAGACTATGGTTAAAACATGTTGAGCAAACAATACAGTATAATCAACATATGCTTTGAGTGTTAAGTGACTTATAAAGCAACTAATCATTTCCTATCATGTAAATCAATCATTTAATGAATCAATCAATCAATGATAAATTCAACCAATGAAGCACTTAAGCAACAATCCAATTGAGTACTGAACTACTTTTAATCATTCAGTTACTAGGAAATTATTGTAACATGTTGTATTAATATAACAATACCAAAATTAATACAAACTCTGATCATGTATTGAAGAAATTCGATCAATTTTTGCTTCTGATGAACAAAAATGTGGATAAATTCATCTGGGTTTGCACGAAGAGTTGGCTCGATTGTAACTGGTCCTGGCAAGGCAAAAAGACAAGTGCTATGGTTCAAAATAAACTCAGTTGTCCCAAAAAACAGCCATCACTGTCTTTTCTATTTCTATTCCATTTTTTCCTACAAAACAGTCCAAGTTATCCTTCTAATAATCTATGAGTTATTTAGTTGACTTTACTCATCTTTCACATGCAAAGAAGCATTTAGATTAACCATGGGCTTAGTAAAAAGTTACAAGAACTGTTTAGAAATTTTAAATAAATTAAATGAATAGATGAAAAGACATGATTTGTGACAAATTTCAAAAGTAAATGATGCTGAAGGTATTAGAGAATAACAATAAAAAAGAAGAAGAAAATAGAAAAAGAGAAATAGAGGAAAAGTGAACTGAAAGAAAAGGGAAATAGAAGAAAGGGGAAACACAAGAATAGGAAAATAGAAGAAAATTGAAATAGAAGAAGAGTGAAATAATAATGTGGGAAATAAAAGATGAAAATACCTAACACAAGTGATGCTGTCTTTTGTGCCATTCCCTTCAAACCAAAACTCATTGATCCTTATAAAACAGTAAAAATCAAATTACAAGATTTTGTGGAAAGATTTTACCTCTCTAAAACAGGATTCATGATTTTTGTCAAGGTTCCTTTCATGACCTACTGACTCAAATAAAAATTTGAGCGTCATAACTGCAAAAAAGCTAAATTTCTGCCTAGCAAAAAACTTCCTTACCTACTTCTTAAAAGGGAGCATTTCATTGTCAAGGACATAAAATGAAGGACAGAATAGAGAATTTGTAGATGATTAAAAATAGACTCCAATCAGTGACTCTCCCAATGATCACAACTTTTACTAACACTCATTGACTTACACTGGTAGCATGAATCAGTGAAGATAAATGATTTATGATAAGCTATGGTTGGTTGTCAGTGATTAGTGATCTTCCTACAAGTGGAAAAATATTAATTACTTACCACCTCCAGAATCAGTCACATCATTTCCATAAATCGTCTCTAAACCAAAGAAATCTCAGATTTTAGACAAAAATTGACTATGGTGACGTCAAACTTACAGAAAGGAAAGAGTGACAGGTCCAAATGTAGGAAAATGAGAAAGTTTCTAAAATAAGTTCTAATAAAATTTAGTTCACTAAAACACAGAAGCTACTGAAGCAAATCATACGCTCAGGAGGTCTATCCACTACTGGCTTATAATCTGAACAAAGCTTTTTCAATAATTCTGTTGTTTCGTCTGGTTCTTCATTTACTAATGTCTTTCCATATGCTTTCAAATTTGTCTCAGCCTAGAAAACCAAGAAAAAAACAGTTATACGATATTTATCAAATAGGAACAAAAAATGGCAATCATCAGAAAAGGATACATAAGCCTAAAAAGCAGGCCTTTGCAACAAATGTCATAAACTACATCCCCATAAAAGACAAACCTATAAAAAATGATAAATTACTCCATTTTTATATGTGCTCAGTCCACTTTCAGTGACAATTATTATATTGAATCTCTCTTTCCAATTCTTTGTGTTCTGTTCTTGCTCGTGTACAATACATGTACTCCTGTTCGAAACAGGACTAGTAAGTCTCAGATATATACAACACACTAAAAGAAATTACTATGCAACAACAGTAAACAAATGCCTACTTGACATGAAATCAAGAAACAAAAGGGATAATATCTACCTCAACAAATGGTAATTTTGATATGTACTTTAAAGCTTGTCTGTAATTTTTGTTGTCCTCAAGTTGAATCTTCAAATACCTGAATTATCAAATGAAAAGCTTTGCTTAAAGTTCTGTTTTTGAAGCTTGAAATTACAATTATTTACCAATCTGAAAAAATATGGAAATAAACAGCAACTAGCACACTAAAAGACATCAAAGACATTTGAAGCTGAGGTCAGCCTCTCCATGTGATGAAACTCTTCAGCTGCTAGAACTAGAAAGCTGGAGGAAATTGTCACTTTCCTCACTGATGAAAGCTGTTTTGGGTGGATGCATTCCTAAGCTGAAAAGTTAAAGAATTGCAAGTGCCATTCAAAGTAGGGACTAGATGGCTTTCCTGCTTTCAATGGCACAGTATGATATGATATGATATGATATGATATATGATATGATATGATATATGATATGATATGATATATGATATGATATGATATATGATAATGTATTATTTAAACACAATTCTACCCTTCAGCTTTTTTATTTTATAGCATAATACAAAAAATTCCAAGTCAGTAATATTTACAATGGTCGAAATACATAGAAATAAAAAGAGTAGTAACTAAAATTATATCCTAGGACGCTGTTCTTCCAGGGGGTCGTGTTTTTAAATGGCCAAGCATATTTTTAATCAGCTCTTTAGAAACTCCTTTAATCTCTTTTTAAAGTGACTAATAGTTGGGAGCTCCCTAATATCTGTTGGAATTGTATTCCAAATTTTTACAGTAGAGTATAGATACCTCTTTTTTGCATGTTCAGTGTTAAGCTGGGAATTTGTAGATCTTTACAATGCCTTTAGTAGATTAGTAGATTGTGCCTTTTGTAAATTTATGGCTTTAGTTGGATTTTAATTATCATAATCTGAAGCTTTGAGGAAAATGAAACTGCATAGTCAGCAGAGTTTGGAAAAACACATCATATTTTTGTTTACATACCATTCATGCTCCTTGTATTTCTCAGCGAGGTCAAGTGCATGGTTATAATACCCCGCTTGCCTGCACACCTAAGATTATGAAATTTGAACATAAAACAACATTGTTATCTCTAACATAAAAGCACAATTTTTAAGCTGTGTTAAGGTGACTAGGCAAATCTACGAGAGTCACAAAAACAATGAAAATTATAACAAAATCATTTTAAAATGCTGATTGTTTAGCAAAACATATATATATACTTGAAAATAATATAGATACTGTTAACACCTACCTTAATAGCTGTTTCAACTTCAAAATTCAGCTCTTTATCAGTCTACAAAAATAACAGTCAAAAAAGCATATCCTTTGAACAAAAATCCTAATGAAATGGAAATTGCTGAGGAATCTACCAACTTTGAATGAATACATCATTTTAAGGAAAAATAAAGACATCACTATCACTTTCTGGCAAGGTTGTTGCTAACATGATTTGCAAAGTGACTAAAACTCAGAAAGACTGGCAAAGAAAACTGATGTTGATACCTGGATGAAAGTTCTCAGTTTGTGCTCAGCTTTTAATTTTGTATAGCAATTCAACAATAATGTGGTATGGTCTGTATTGGCAAGGCCTTTCTCATGAAGAGCCTGAAGGGAGAAAAATATAACTTATAGGGAGTTCACTTAAAAGCGGAAGAAAAATCTCTGCACACATTAAAATTAACATGATGTCATACTACCAAATGGATAAAATGTAAAGCTATGATGTTTAAGCCATAGAGTTTCTAGTTTGTTTTTATCAATTTACTTTTCTTTGCTTGAGAACTAAAGTACTGTTGGATGCAGCAGGTGATAAGGGTTGGCTGGCTTGTTACAATAGAGGTTCACTGATGAGAAAAAAGCTATTGTATGAAAATATGAAAAATAATTCTCCAGCAAGGGAACTAATTCAAACCTGCAAATAGTCTGTTAAATTATGAATTCTTTGAGCATCTAGAAACTAAAATGGAATGAAAACATAAATAGAGAAATACAATGGAAGGAAAACTGCACTTCTTAAGATCTGATATAGGCAAGTTCAAAGTAAAAAATATCAAAGTGCTATATGGAATAACTTCAACAGGGAGGGTCCTCTACAGTTGAACAAAATTATCCATTTGCTGAGATCCTTTCAAAATGTATAAATTTTGCAGAATTTTCCCACAACATGGAAGCATGTTTATCTGAAGATGCTTTGCAGGAAAATCCAAATAACTCAAGGAGTACATTAGGATCATGTCAGTCCAAAGTTGCAAATTTACTCATTAATTTCATAAACATCTTGAAAAATCAATTACACTTTCATAAAAAAGCAAGTTATCATAAATGTGGGGTAAAAGATAAGAACATAAATGAGAAAAGGAGGATGACAAAAACATCACCTAGAACAAATAATAAATAGTTTACACACTTTTCGTATAACATATGATGCTTCTAAATTTCCAATGGTCCTTATGTATTGTTGAATGGCACCGTCATGGTCACCTTTGCTACAATTGAACAAATAACATCAAATAAAATATTCCCACCAGCTTCAAAGGTATTTAGCTGTATCATTCTTACTAATTACACAGTCAGTCAACAAACTACACTCAACAAATGAAACAACAAACAAAACAAGATGTTCTACCAACAAACCAAGGGTCATAATCTGCTTTTAGGCAAAAATAGTATGAAGTATACCAGAAACATTTCACATCTAAGAGATTCAAATTCTGTCTTTCAAATTTTTTTCAAACCTGTAAAGATGATCTCCATACTGTCTAAAAATTTCAAATAATCCATCAGAATAATGCTGACTTTTTGCTAGGCTGTTGAAGAACAAAAGAACAAATTCTAATCTTCGAAACTCTTGGTAGATACCAAGGTTCATCTTTAGAGCATTGTTATAAATATTGGTAGGCTAGGTATTAAACAATAGCCTTACTTCATCTCTATATAGCTTTTTCTATACATAAAATAATCCATAAAAGCAATACTTTCAACTTTTGTTTTCAAACATCTGCTGTGAAAAATTACTAGCTATATAGTTGAATCAAGAAGATTGCAAAATCTTTAAGAATAT
Source organism: Cassiopea xamachana (assembly GCA_900291935.2). NCBI lineage: Eukaryota > Metazoa > Cnidaria > Scyphozoa > Rhizostomeae > Cassiopeidae > Cassiopea > Cassiopea xamachana. The sequence goes on from OLMO02000277.1 coordinate 318,208, forward strand.
CACAAATTTTGCAAAATAAATTTAATGAGCTAAATACAACTGCTAGACAAAAATATAGAGAATACATAAGAACCTATAAAAGGATATTCTCTGAAATATTAGGTAATAAAGCATATGAGAGGAAAAAGTTTGCTTCTATTTGGTTTTGAAATGTAAAGATCTAATAATAACAAAGACTAAAATGATTTGAGAACTTACTTAATAGCCATATCATACATATTTTTCTTGAACAATGTTTCTAACTTTGTCTGTGTATCTTTTTCTTCTAATTGGAAAATCTGTAATGAATGAATGTGATATGAAGAAATCTGCAGATATACAGAAAAAATGGAAAAACAATATATATAAAAAATTATATGAAAAAACCCATTACATCTATTGGAAAGCTTCAGATTAAACAATGTGCAGAAATTTATTTGACTGTGCTTCAAAAGCTCCTAAACTTTTAAAAATTTATTGAGATATGTTTTGAAATATAATCTTTCTAAGACCAAGAGACCAGGTACAGCAAAAAGTGTTTAAGATTGGCTACCTTGCCATCTCTAGTAAGAACATGAAGTAGTCCCCATTCTCCAAAGACATCCAATATTTCAGGAAATGGTGCCGTAAAAGCTTCAAAAATAGAAAAAATAAATTTCAATATACATGTAATTGCAAATTATTATTAAACTAAATAATTAGATATTAGGAATTCCTTTAACAATACGATTAATGCAATCAAGTATCATGGGCATCTATAAATGCAAAAGTTAATCAAACTTCATGATTTCTTATAGCTGTAACAATTTAGATAAGCACCAAGTGATCTGAAAATGGGGGTCCACTTTGCAAATATAACTAATGCATCTTGTTGACAATTTTGAAGTGGCAAATTTTTTCTTGGTGTATGTAAACATGGTTTCTGTCAATCATGAACTAACTAACTATTTATTTCCTTGCTGGTTCCTAAAATTGATATTGATGCTAGGAAAATTAGAAACAAAGCTCTTGTGCTTTCTGCTTACCTATAAATTGGTTCTGAATATCATATACTGTCAATAAATTCATTGCCAAACCAGTTCTGCAAAGCAATGAACAACAAATTGTAAAATGGAAATTGCACATAATCACTTAATATTTGAAACAACTTCCTCCTAAACAAAATGAGAATCTGTAACAATGCAATGAAAATGCACTTGTAATGATATGAATATTCATCTCCACAGGAGCATTTCAATGCAAAGTGAATGAAAGACACAAAATCTGCTACAATAGACCTAGCTAGCAAATAACTATTTTGAAATGAACAAACCGAGGCATCTGTTTGGCTTCTTTGCTAACAACAACGAGATATCCACGAAATGAATAAATCATCTTCTTTTCACCTGTAACATTATTGGTATCACAAATCACAAAGAGAAAACATAGAATATAGATAAATGAAGATCCACATACTGCACTATCATATCAACTAAAGCTGATACTAAAAAGAAATAACAATTGTCATTCTAAATCAGTTTAGAGAATTTCATACCTTCAAATGCAAGACACCTCCCCCGTCCTTCTGGCTGATAAAAATACAATGCCTAACAAGAAGACACAAAACAAACATTCAAAATAGACAGAAAGGAATAAAAATACCCTTATTTGCTAAAATCATTGACCATCAGCTCTTAATGGAGTGTCATAATTGATATATTCAACATGTGCCAATAGTACTAAATATTCAACTAAATATACAAGTGTATAAATGTACAAGGAATGACAAAATGATGCTCAATTAGTCAAAAGAATAACAGAGTAAATTAAAATGGAAATTATACTGTACCTCATTTCTAGCAATGACAAATTGGTTTTCTTGAGAGACATCACTAATTGTTGAGCACTTGAAATCACACCCAAAGTGGTCTAGCAATTCCTAAGAATCAACACAAATAAAAGTAAAATTAGCAAATTATTATAACCATAACAGTAAGTAAAAGCAGTTGTTGTTGCTGTTTCCTTCAACTAGATCAAAATCCTGAGCTATAATGAACAGCTATAAAATTGAACCATTGCTTAGAGAATTCCTTATTAAGAAACTTACTAAATTTGGCTGACTGTTGTCAAAAATAAAAAGATTGTTGCTGTTTAAGAATTGCAGTGTTCCTATCCAAAATATCAGTGATTTAAATGATACCTTCTTTCAAAAACAAAATCATAATAGTACTTTTCTATTACAATAAAGTTGTCCTAAAATGTATGAAATTGTCTCAAAATTATAATTTACCTTGCTGTCTCTGGCAGAAACATTGTATGAGGTGACGGTTTCTGTTGTTGTTACAAATAAAGTAATGTTGCTGCCAACTTGCCTGTATACCAACCCTGAGTCAAACAATGCAGCTCATCAGGGTAGTGCTTGGTACTTACTGGTAATTCAACTCAAATTACAAAGTCATTCATGAAAAAGACTCTCAGAAATGCCATAATTACTTTTCTAGTACAAGATCAACACTTAAGCAGAGAATATCACTACATTCACTACACTTGTGAGAAAAAACCTGTAGAAGTTAGAGACATCAATGTTGCTCTTACCAGAAATTGGATATTTATCTTGATGAACAAGTCTTTGCCTATTTTGTCTGTAGAAAAACAACTTAAAAATAATTTGAGTTCTTACATAAATGTTGAAGCAAATTATAGTATATACATGAAACTAAGCTTACATTGCATATAAACCAACCCTCTAAAACTTCTTCAAAATGGCCATTCAGTTTTTGCAAAAAACCTGCATATAAGCTGACCATAAAATTGTCTAATTTTACTCCATATTTTTAGTTCATAGAAATTTGTTGCTATGAAGATATAAAAGCTTACTTTTATGCTACATGCCAGATTTTTACCCATCAAAATGACACAAAAACATGTTTTGCTCTTTCCACAATTTTTGCCATAATAATATCTGAACCTCCACTCATATGTTGTTTATATGAGTGGCTGGAAAATTTTCCTTAGTGTTTGTCCTTATGTCCATTTTGTTTCATGCACATATAAGCTGACCCCCTGACCATAGTATTGTATTTCATATTTCAAAATTTGGCTTATATTTGAGTATATATGGTAAATAAAAATGAGACACAACACACAAGGTGGGGGGTCAAATCAACTTTCAAAGTGAAGGGGCCTGGTTACTAAGGTTGGGGATAAGCTCCAAATTCTGCTTGTCCCTGTTGCCTACAGGATCATTTTCAAAGCTTTTGGAATATGGACAAATAGAAATTTGTATGACAATGATGTATGGCAGTGAAACTTGGCCAGTGAAAGCTGAAGATGTCAGCCGTATGGAGCAGAATGACATGAGAATGATAAGATGGATGTGCAATGTAAGTGTGAAGGACAGGCTCAGTTCTAAAGAACTCAGAAAGAGATTGCATCTGGACAGTATTGGCAGCTGTATGCAGAATAGGAGGCTTTGTTGGTTTGGTCATGTGGAGAGAATGGACAAGAATGCTTGGGAAAGTAGATGCAGAACAATCAAGGTGACAGGAACTACTGGCAGAGGCAGATCGAAGAAAACATGGGAGGAAGTGATAAGGATTTATCTCAAACAAAAAGGTGTCAGCAGAGACCTGGTGAAGGATAGGATAGCTTGGAAATCCATTTCAAGAAACCATCCAACACATGCTGGCATGTAAGAGGGATGTTAAACCGAATATAATGATGATGATGAGAAATGGTCTTCTATAGTACTTTACTCTGCAAATAAGCTGAAAGAAGTGCAAAAATACCACTTCATGCAAAAGTGGGGGGAGCTAGTGCCCTACCCCTCCCCTAATTTTGATCTCTCAAGGAAGTTCAAAATTGAAACATTACAGAGCTAGAAGATTACATGAACATGAATAAAAAATGAAATCATGGCCATTTCCATTTCCTTAAATTGGTGCTCTCAAATAGGTTCTATGTCATAAATATTATTGCCAAACATAACTACAATTTAGCAGTCATTCCAACAAAGCCCCACAAAGTTGTGCCTAAGATTTAATCTTCTCACAAATAGTATATGCATTATAGAAACAAGCATAAGCTTTCTCACAATAGTGGCTTTTAAATTGAATATAATAGCTCGGAGATCAACCTTTCTCTTGTGACATCCCCACGCACAACAATGACAGTTCCATCTTCATAGCCAACTGCCATCTGACTTAAATTTTCATGAACACAAACAACAGTCACCTAGAAATTAATGATAAATTCCATCAATATGAACCCAAATGACATGTGAAATATATTGAATCCAATTTAAATGCAAGCTGCTTCAAAGTCCTATTTAAAATCAACAGAAAATCATACGCAAAATGAATTGCAAGATCAAAACAGGTTTTTTCCAAAAAAATTAAACACATACATTATTGCAGCTTGTCATTGCTCTGGAAGTTTTGCATAGAAGTGGAAGCCCTGATTTCTCAATCTAAAAAAATGTAAATGAAATGAGAATGCAAAATTTACACAATATGAAAGTAAAAGTTATCAAGGGAAAAATTGATTGAAATAAATGAACTCAGAGCTGCAAACATTGAATACACCAAATAAGATCACAAATGAAGAAAAGCAACTTCAAGTAATTAGGCACACCTTGCATCTGATGTGTTTTCACTCACCTTATCAAAGTTCCATACTTTTATGACATTATTTACTCCTTTTTGATCCTCCTAAAATTTAGCTAATATCCCTCAGCTTAGATGTAAACAACTAAAGACTATATCAAAAGTATTGCATTAGCAAAGCTGTATTGTAAAAATAATGTCAACTATTCAAAAGACTGAGGCATCTGATTGAGTAGCTTAACAACTTTTGAACAACTAAATTCTATATCCCACAAAAATGGTTCACACATGGAACAGCCAATTCCTAAATCCCTCCTAGGCAAATGCAATCAAAGCTAGAGAAACATAATTTGCTGGTATGATTAGTAATTCCCTCTTTTCCTAAACATTCTAAAATTTAATAACATAAAGGTAAGTTCCTTCTAAAAGCTTTCAGGGCTGCCAAGACATTTCAGAGGCCCTAGGGCAAAAAATACACAAGGCCCCTTGTGAGTTAAGTGAGCAGAAAAATAGAGGGCTTGGGCATCAGCCCTGCGTAACCCCTGCTAGTCTTGCTTTACGAGGCTCTTAGAGCTCAGGATACAGGAAGAATTTCCCATCTCTGCTTCCCCTCTTGGCAACTCTGCATAACTTCATACCCCAACTGATGCCAGAATATTGTGTTGCTTCATTTGAAAAAGCAAACTGGTTCTGAATTCATAGGCTTTAAATCCTGATAGCTTCTGATCTCTATCAAGTATGTAAATGGTCCCATCATTATCTGCAAATAATATTACTATTACTGTAAATAAAAGTAATTCAGACAACAACAACAACAACAACAACATAATATAAATCATTTACACTATTCACAATCCATTATTTCTCAACTTTTCCTATAAATGGCAAAATACTGTATGATTCAAATACCTCCAATCAAAATGCTTCCTCTTCCACTTGTAGTTGCAGATATTTCAATGCCCTGCATGAAGACAGCAATGAAATGAAATTCTATAGATGATTACTTTCAAAAAGACCATAAATATTTCATTTACAATGAACTGTAACATCAAATTACATTACTGTCAAAACAACAACATCAAGTTGATACATTTTAACTTCAATGCAGCAAGAAGCTCTCTCTTTTAATCCACAAATATAAGAAAGCATGATCATACATATACATACATATAAATAAATAAATAAATAAATAAATATAAATATATATATATATATATATATATTATGCATGTTTGTATAACAGAGGCATCAATGTAGTAACTTTAATATCATTATCACATTAGTCTGTGGGTTGATGTGATTTGTGCAACCAAACAGTGCTCTTTCTCAAAATTCATTTCAGGGGGGCTCAGTCCCCACGTGGGGTTACTCAGAGCGTGATTACATAATATGAATGAAAATATGCTGTATATCAAAATGAAAGTAATTCCATCAGTGTGGTGACTTAGATGCAATACAACTAGTACGTATTTTCCAACTTGCTAACAGTTTCTGTTAAATAGTTGGAAAAATAGATGAAAAGGGGATTGCACTTGAACGCCTACCTTTAACTTATCAAATGGTTGCTCTCCTCCTCCATCCTTCGTTTTCATCACTTCCTTATCAAAAAAGTTGAACTTCCTCCACTAGAATAAAGACATGTAAAACCTGCTTGAAAATCAAAGCAAAACAAAACTTGTCTGGTACTCAGAAAAATCATCATAATAAAATGATGCACATTTTATGGATTCTAACTCTATTTACTGCTTCAGAATCATGCATTGTTTGGCTTAATACAGTTACAATAGTGTGTAATACAAAACTTAAAGTACACGATCAATACAAACTGAAAAATCTGATCGTTCACCTACCATTGGGAGAGCCATTTTTGCAAAAGGAGGAAATTATGTGCCTTCACAGTACAAGTGTGACTCTGCGGAGGATAATGTGTAGCAGTAGTGCAGGACAGGCCTAGTCTAATCTGTACAGATTGTTGATGGTATTGGATGACAAGCCATCTGCCTTTGTATAGCAGATAGAAGAGGATCAAAAGCCCTCCCAAACATGCACACAGTCAAAAGAGCATCAGCTGCAGCTGCACGTATATCTAGAATCGTATCGCCTTCTTTAGGAAGGCTCTCTAGCAATGCACCAAAGCCATCGGCTGGGCCCTTGTCAAGAAATACTTGTCCAAGATTGCTTTCAACGCTAAATGGAAAAGCAGTTATTCTAAGTGGACGGTATGAGTGATGCCTCTATGCTTCAAATGTCGTTTTTATTCATCAATGCACTTCTACAATAATTAAATCAAGTAAGGTTGATTTTTTAATCTTAGTCTTGGCACTTTCTGGTATCATCTTGACATTTAATGATATATCATTTATTTGCAGAAATGCAACTTGCGATAGGAAATGGAAGTTTGATTCTATCACCTCACCGCAGACTGCAAGATGCTATAGTGATGATGGTAAGATGGATGCAGTAATTTATGCCCATATAAAGCAACTCTTGGTAATTGGGCATCCTCTTAACAAATGCATCTCACATTACGTTATGTTATTAAATTTGCACAACGAATTGTCTAATGTAGGGAATTTTCTACATTGATGACCATAGTATGAAGTGTAGAAATGAACACTTGCATTGAGAGTTGAGAGTTTATTAGTATATCATCCATTAAGATGCATACTGTAGTTTGAAAAATTGAACCCACAATACATAGCTGTGTGATGAAATTATTATCTTTTGCACTTAAGGCCTTCCAAGCCATCAGAAAGTAATTTTGCCAAATCTTTCACCTACAATGGAAAGTGGAACAATTGTTAGTTGGGAGAAGGAAGAAGGGCAAAAGCTTAATGAAGGAGATGTGCTTGCAATGATTGAGACAGACAAAGCAACAATGGAGATGGAGACTCCTGATGAAGGATACTTGGCAAAGATATTGGTCCCAGCTGGCACAAAAGATGTACCTGTTAAAGAGGTTTGTAAATAGTTGAATAGGAGACAACTTGATGAATATGAGTGCATGATTTCAGTACAAGCTATCAATAGAATGCTTGTTCCAAATTATCTCCTGAAATCATGTTTGTTTTTAAACAGTTGTGAAGACTTCTTTCAATTTTGATGAGATATGAACAGACCCTTGATGATAGTTTTTGATAATTCTAAAGTGTTTTCAAACATTTCAAATATTGAGAGAATACCTCATAGCTCCTTATTTTGAGGCATGTTTTCAGAAGCTGAATAGTCGCTTATTTTGAAGCATGTTTTCAGAAGCTGAATAGTATAGAGCAGCGTTTTCCCTGGAAAATAAGTGCAGCTCAATTTAGAGAAAGTTATTTGTTTCAGATTTTGTAGTTTGGGTTTTAGTAAGTTTCAAATGGCTTATGCTATAATGCATATTAAAACTTTGTTCTTACTTTCTTTAAAGATTATTTGTATAATTGTCGAAGAAGAAGAGTATATTTCTGCATTCAAAGATTACAAAGTCCCTGAAGGTGGTGCAGTGCAGTCTCCAATGGCAACTGAAGAAGAACCAAAAGTTGAGGTAGATATATTTCAGTTACAAAGAAACTCTCAAATCCCTTTGTAAACATGATATTGTTTAGCTTATTCCAACTATCTTTTCAATACAGCTCAGCATATGCTCATATGTTTTCAGATTTTGCTAGCTAGTTTATTTTTATTTTAGGAAGCACAAGTGGCGCCTCCTGCTACACCATTGCCTGCAACAGAGGGTGCAAAACCTATACCTCAAGCTAAAGCTGATGGGAGAATTACAGCAAGTCCATTAGCAAAAAAAATTGCTTCAGAAAAAGGAGTTGATCTGAGTGTAAGCATGCAATTGACTATAATTTAAAGCTAATCTGAGTTTCTTTTGTTGCTCTTAAGTTGAAATCAGTTTTTCAAAAAAATTACAAAAAAGCAAAAAAATGCTTCAACCCATATAGCTAAAACATCTTTTTGCTTACATTGCATTTTCATAGTCAGTTTTTCATGCTCCATTGACATTTCAGGGGAATTTGCAGTTTAGTATGTTTGCTCTTTGCAACTACCAACCATCTATTAGTCATATTAATTTATGATTTTATTGTTTTTGTGCTTTTTTGTTATGAATGATGTACTTAATTGTTTGTAGATAATAAAAGGAAGTGGTCCTGGTGGAAGAATCACAGTTTCCGATGTAGAGAATGCATCTGTTCCATCTGCTGGACCTGTTGCAGTTGGAATGTCCCCCGCAATGCCAGTGGCTCCGACCTTACCACCGCGAACAGTAGTCACTGAAGGTATGTTTTTGGCCATTTGTTTGGTAGATTTCTCATCTTTGTAGGATGTAAGCAGAGCTAATATAATAAATACCCTTGTAAAGTTAAAGATACATCCTATGTGTGGAGTGCATTCTTCTCAGAAAAAATTTCATATACAGCACTGTGTAACTACCAACCTTTGGCTTTGATTATTGTGAAAATATCTTCCCATATTTGATAAGCAGCTTAGCTTAAGATTAAATTAGTTTTATTTGTGAAGAAAAATAAATTTGTGCTGCTAGATGGCACTTAAATGTTGATGGAAAATGTGTGAGAAGATGGAAAGGTGCAGAATGACTTAATACTTTATGTACCTGGATGGGCCTAACAATAGCGAAATTCAGTACACTTGATCTGATTTCTTTTGATAAGACCTATCCAAGAATTGAGCTATCTGAAAGGTACTTTTTCAGATTTTGGATGCCTTAGAATAGGGGTGTAGCACATACACAGGGATTATTAGAACTCTGAAGATGTGGTTTTTATTTTTATTTAGGTCAATATGCTGATACTGAATTGACAAGCATGAGGAAGGTATGCCTTTTGATGCCATTGGTATTAGTATTATTATAGAGTAATTATTATATTTTCATTATTCGAGTTAACAAATGACACCAGTTCATGGTGTGTAATAACTTGCCAAAATACAGAACTTCATTCCATACTCAGAATATTTTTGTAATTTTTTTTAGCACCATTTACATGCCTTTATTATATATAGCATGCTGGACTAAATGCAAATTTATAATTCATTCATGCATTTCTTTTCATTTTAGACAATTGCTAAACGGCTACTAGAAGCAAAACAAACTATTCCTCATTATTATTTGTCAGTTGATGTCAACATGGACAATGTGTTAAAGTATGTACCATTTTTTCAGTTTTGCTTCCTCACTAGGTAAAACCAACTCCCTAATTCAGACCTTGTAGTGAAATGTGCAATTTATGCTTAAATAGTTAGCTGAAAGGACAGTGTGTTAAGTTGTTTATTCTTGCTTCTTTCATTAATGTTAGCTTAAAAAGAAAAATTAAATTTTCGGTTTAATCATATTAACCACATTCAATTATCTTCAAAGTCTTAAATTTTGCCAGGGTATGCGACATAAAACCTTGGCATTGCAGAATTTTATTTTTCCCAGATTTGTACATCTTCTAATATGTAAATCATTGAAAGAAATTTCTCTGCTGGTGGTCTCAGTATGACTACTTTTCCACCTAGGACAATTTATTAATATAAACACATTTTCTCTTGCTCCTTTCATGAAAGTATGATTAGTATTTCTGTTATTGTTTTGTCAGCCATAGAACTCTACCACCTATATTAACACTGTTTCTTTATGGTGTATCTGTTTTAAATGTACCCATTTATCTTTCAGGCTTAGGCAAGATTTGAATACTATAGGAAAAGAGAATTATAAGCTCTCAGTAAATGACTTTATCATCAAAGCCTCATCATTAGCCTTGAAAAAAGTACCTGAATGTAATTCATCATGGATGGGTGATTTCATTAGAAGGTATTGTTATAATTTCATTCCTTTTTGCTGAAATCAACAAAGGATTTTTGCCACAAGATTTTGAATTACCCATTAGTAATTTAATATTGCATTTGTTTGGTTCATTTCCCTAACTTATATTGCATATTAGCTTTCTTGATAAAGCATATGGTATATCTGCTATTAGTTTTAGAGTATATATGATCAACTTTTAGAGACATTCACTAGAAAGTATTTTCACTCAAGAGCTGGACTGAAATTATTCTGGTCAAAAATGAATGACATGGAGAGAAATATTGAGGCTTGCCACAGCTGTAAAGAGCTTGAATATCTGCAAGCTATGCAAAATATAAATCTTGAATGCATTATATCTTGGTTGTTTTAGGTTTTACAATGTTGATATTAGTGTAGCTGTCAGCACAGATAGTGGACTTATCACACCTATTATTTTTGATGCTGATAAAAAGGTTTGCAAGTTTGTTTGTTTATATAATTTTTAATTGTTTTGGTAATGGACTTCAATTACTAAATTTCATTATTTCAGTTGTGGCAGTGGAGAATTTCTACTTAATAAAATATGTTTTAATTTTCCAAGTGTGAGACAACAATCAATTTAGGAGCCATGATTCATCCATTATTTCTTTGGCCATTCCAATACTTTGACACAACTATATAAGATATTTTAATTTTCTATTATTAAATGAATGTTCAGTTTTTCTATTTCATATATGCTCAAGAGGTTTGGCATTTCTGAGATAGCATTTATGATGAAATTTTAGTTTTTACCTAGAAATGAGATGAGTGAAATTGGGTGAACTTAAAATTAGTTAAGCTGCATTATCTGAAATAGCAGCTATGAATCTATCAGATTTTATCAAATTTCAACATTTATGCCTTATATCACAGATTCAAATCAAAGTTTCAACCTTCCCTTGTGTCCACATCATAAACAATTAGTGGCAATTCTTCTGGATTTTCTTTATTTTTCAGGGTTTGGTTGATATAAATTCTGATGTGAAGACACTTGCTGAAAAGGCTAGAAATAAGCTACTTCAGCCTAATGAATTTGTGGTTAGTTGAATGATTTATAGAGATATACACTTAAAGCTTTTCTTCCTCCATTTTTATCACAGTTCCTTAAAAACCAATAAATAATCACATGCTGATTCAAGCTTTCCTGAAAGAATGTGTGTTCTATCTTGTACTTTTAGGCATGCTTTTTCTCACTCCTTCTTAATAATCTATCTGTTTTTACATGAAGGTGTAGGAATTAAAGATATGAATTCAAGGATGAGCATTAATTTTGCCCACAATATCTAGGGTGCAAAATGCCACATGTGGTATGTTCCTTAGAAAGCCTGCAATTGGAGGTTGTTTCACAGAAAAGTGCTGCTATAAGATTGATAGAAGTTGTATCACTTTTTATTCAGCTAAATCATCTTTTTACTTTTAGGCTATTAAATATTTTTATCTTTAAAACTTGCCATGATGTTTTGATAAAGTTCTTTAGTTACTCTCTTGAACCCCTTCTAAGATTTTCCTCCCCGTGCTGGGTCCTTCATGTATTTCACTCATTTTGCACCTATCTTGTATAATCAATGACTAGAGTTTACATTCATTGGTATAGTTAGTGACTGTTCTTTGCATAAGTTAGTTTTGGCAGATGGTTATTCTCAGTAGGAAATTCATTGTTAATCACTTTTGTCATTTGTAGGGTGGTACATTTACAATTTCTAACCTTGGAATGTATGGAATAAAAAATTTCTCTGCAGTCATAAATCCACCGCAGGTAAGCTTATTAGGATTTGAAAACATTTTGGTCAAAGATAAATTGTTTAGGAATATTTTAATGAGACAGTGGTAAATTTATTTTAACAACAACACTATACATGCAAATGAATGCATGTAGAGGGAATCTAGAATATGGAAAATGTTTATTGACAGGGTTTACATGGTCAGGGAATGTCAGGGAAAGTCAGGGAATATCAGGGAATGTCAGGGAAGCTTTCAATGGGCAAGGGAAAACAGCACTTTTGTTCAGTATGTCAGGGAAAGGATTTCATTTTTGATCATCATGGAAGTATTTAATTTTTGAAACTTAAAATGTAAAGTTTGTCCTCTTCTAAGCTTTATTCTCGACTTTAAACATTTAATTAATCCAAGAAAAACTTTCAATAGCTGTTGTCAGCTGTCAACAACTGAATTTTGACCTCATAGGTCAAGGGGAATAGGTTGCTTTCCAGAAAAGTCAAGGAAAAAGATAGGTTTAGGTGAAAAATGTCAGGGAGAATTTGTGCTTTTTAGTTAGAAGCCAAAGAGTCTGCATAAGCCCTTACTGAATAGATGATATCTGGTGGACTCTGAGCTGTGATAGTTTTGATTTAGTTTGTACTGGCATCGTAGAAGTGTCAAAATCGAAAAATGTTCTCCATGTTTATAGAGCTGTATTCTTGCTGTTGGTGGTACTGAAAAGGCCCTAGTTCCGGATGATGATGATGAAAAAGGGTAAGTCTGTTCAATGATGTCGTTGTGTTTTTGACTCACATTCGGTACATTGGCAATAGCCTTTAAGATATAAAGCTTTATATTTAAAGTCTATCTCGCTAGACAGTATTAAAGGAGCCGCCAGATATTTCAAAGCCGAAAGCTCCCGTAATTTCATCGTATGGTACGTGGGCTACCAGCCCAATTATGATAATTAAATTATGTAATTAATACACCTTTATGCTGTATTAGAAGATGATCTGTGGGCGACTGGAATAAAGCTTTCGGGGGGCCGAGTGCCCTTGGGCTTAGGATTGGTGACCTCTGCTGTATTAAATCTATCCATTGTTGTGGTGCTCTAGACTACCATTATATCTTTGATCAAATTGTCATTTACCTGTTTTTGAGACTTAGTCACAGCTGATAGTGCGACCATCAAAGAACTTGCGTCGTTTTTGCAATTTTCCTTTGGGTCACGTAGACAAAATTAAGTTTATTAAATATATACAGTGCAAATGAATGAAATGTCAAGCAAAGCAAGTATATAACGTTCTCCATGGTCAAAAGTAGTCATTTAGTTGCTGAAGTTGATTTAGTTGTACGGAGAAACTTCTTTGTTGTCATTTTATTATCAAGTGGAACATTTATGCTTTTACGTGCAGTTATTTTATACTGTTGGTAGACTTGGTGATTTCTATTACTCTCGTGTTGATAAATCATTGAAACCCCCTTTGCCACTAAATGCGTTCTTTTCCTTTATTGTTTACTTTTTGATTTCGTTTCAGATACAAGGCAGTTAATATGATGAGTGTAACACTGAGCTGTGACCACCGAGTTGTTGACGGTGCAGTTGGTGCTCAATGGCTACAACATTTTAAGAGCTATTTAGAGAAGCCATCGACAATGTTATTGTAAATTATTATCTTTCCCGCAATATCAGAATCTTTCTTTTCCTGCTTGAATAGCCTTACTATGGACAGAAATTCCCCTTCATCCAAGCTAGAATTGTCTTTGTGAGATATTTTGTACAGAAATGCATTTAATTTTCAAAGACAGTTAATGCCTTACCCTTCTCAGGTCGCCCTAGAATCGCTTTAATGTTTTCAACAGAATATTTGAATCAGAGAAAGACAAGCCTTTTTGCGTTGCATTCTCGGGTATGTTCCGTCATCCTCAACTGGAATTATTACCTGTACTGCTTCCAATTTATAGAACTGTAAAGCTAAACATAACATTTTTCCATCTGTTTTTCTGGATATTTATTAAATGTTGTGATTAAATGATACATTATTTTTTTGCGAGTAATTCCCATTATTTCAGGAAAACTCTTTCGAATTTATGTATTTCCTTGGTAACTTGATACGTTTTGTGGAAGAAATCAGTGTGTTAAAATCGAAGAGACAAACAGAAGTAGAGATGTCTTTTTAGTCATTTCAATGATGCGTTAAATGTTAGACTTGATTCATTCTGTTTTGACTTTTTTCTTTCGTGTGAACTTTAATATGAAGCTGTCCACTTGTTTTTGATATTAATTATTTTGAGTAATCGAGATTTTCAGAACAAAACATTGAGGAATTTTTTCGTAATTCATTCTTTTTGTTTGGTTTTTCAATAAGTTTTAGCCGATTATGTCAGGAGAAACATTTTCTGTTTCAAAGTATACAATATAATGGCTTCCCAAATAAGCTCCGATCATTATCATTTTGCAATTAGTTGTCTGTGGCCTGCCGCAAATTATATAATAGTTCTCTGAATCAAGAATCTCTCAAGCACTTTTACAAAATAGGTGTTTTATGTTATTGTTATTTAAGTCTTTCTTTATAGTTAAATTGTTTTAAAATTCTTTCGTCTTTCCATATTTTCTTTCAATCCATGAAGTCATATGGAAAACATCGCCGAGCACGTGACTTCTGCGGAGGAGAGAATATTTGTCTGTGAGCAATGGAGGAGAGGAAATGGAAGTTGACAATAAGATCCAAGAAGACCAGTTGGGTGAACGATACATTATTGTATCTAATCCTGTTGATTGCCGCCTGGACTTGTATAATGCCACAGTATTCTCTTGTGGTTCCTAATTGAATTTGCTGTTTGTAGTTTGCTTTCAAGCATGGAGCTACTTAGATTTAGGCCACTTGTCGTGACATTCTTGTTGATATTAACTTATGGAAGTGGAAAGCTGTTTCTTGCAACACTGAGCTTTGTTAGTATTTCAATAATTGCTACCTTTCTCTGTTTCATCTTCAAAATTCAACTGGATTTTGAAGGTCTATTCTCCTCGATCGAAATGCTGTGGAATTTTCAGCAAAGAGCATTTCCAGCTTTAGCAAATGAAGGCGA
The DNA here is from genome assembly GCA_900291935.2 of Cassiopea xamachana. Lineage (NCBI taxonomy): Eukaryota > Metazoa > Cnidaria > Scyphozoa > Rhizostomeae > Cassiopeidae > Cassiopea > Cassiopea xamachana. The sequence continues at coordinate 333,370 of OLMO02000277.1, forward strand.
TAATTCAAGCAATGGTGAAAAGGAAAGGAAGGACTGTGCTGAAACACCAAGGAATGAGCCTGGAAAGACGTTACAAGACCTTCCCAGGCCTATTGCAAGGAAACTGAAGCTAATTATCGACGGTGTGATGGGAGAATTTGTTGTATCATGGTATACACAAATCTGCCCCGAAGACCAGCAGTTTGTAGATGAGACAAGACGAGCTTTGGAAGAGATAGCTGTCGAAGGATACAAAAGAATATGCAATGTAGATACACATTCTGCAGCAGTGAATGTCATAAATTTACTGACTGGCCATTTAAAAATTTTCAATGATTGTTGTGATGCTGTAAACAGTAAATACCCAGGCATAAATTCAGTTGACTTTGAAAGATGTGTTACTGAGCTGTATGAGATAAAAATTAATCACCATATATCATCTAGAAGTCAAGGAACTGCGCTTGATTATTTTCGAAAGATTACAGATGTATTGATGTATGTTTTGATGCCACAGAGTGCATTTTCTTGTGAAGGAGGAAGATTCATGTTGAGAGAGATTCTTGCTATTCAAGGTTTGCAAAATCTTGTTGATCTTTTGTCAGATCCACATTTTGTAAACAAAGCATTGATTGATATTTTTGAAGAGGCAGTGCCAAAAGAAATAATTCTGCAGCAATGGAAGCAAGAAGCCTCTAAAGAACTAATATCTGATGATGAGACAGATAGTGAGGATAAAGTGGAAGATAAGCCAGCAACTGCCTTTGGTAGCAGGCTAGACAGTGATACATATGAAAGTGCTTCTGAAATGGGAGGAAAGCCTATGATAAATCATAAATCCAAAGTTCATAGTAGAATAAAAAATTCATCATACTCATCCATGGAGCAAGTGAATACAGTCTCTGATGCATTGGAGTCAAAGTTTGCAACCCCAAGACATTCCACTACTGAATGGTCATCTGCTGATGAAAGCTATAATGCATTTGATAGAGTACTTCGTCAGAATCAGTTAGAAGCCAGGTCTTCAGCTCCTGTTTATGGGTCAACTATGGTAAAACTACATGAGAAAAGTGAGCAGCCTCAGATGCCAAATGTTCATTTTCAAGTCCCTGTAAGGAATCATGCAGCTAATGCATTTGTCTCTAGAGCTGATAGTGGAGTTTACTCTGAAACAGTTAGGTTACGGAGTTGCTCTGCCCCATTAACTCAAGTGAATGAGCTGGCTGAAAAGAAGAATGAACATAATGTCAAGAAAGTAAAGCCTAAATCAAAACATCATAAACATAAAAAGAGACAGGCTTGCAAATCAAATTTTCTTAATGATATGCAAAGTCAAGTGATTTCATTGCCTGATGATAACATTCCAGAGGCTTGGAGCTGTTGTCCTCCCCCTGAATCAAATTATTATCGTAAAATTAGTTATAATGAAATGGACAGGAGGCAGGATTTGTTTAGTGAGCAATTGAAAGCCAAACTGCATGTGATTGGAGATAATGTGAAGCACATTTCATGTATGAAGTCAATTGCAGAGAATGAAAAGAAACATAGAAGCTTACCTGATTTGACAAATTCTTTTGAGTCAAGCATGGTCATATGTCCACCTAAAGGATCTGATATCTATTTTGAGAATGGTAGGTCAAAGAAAGAAGTTGGGGGGAATGTAGAAAATAGAAGTAAGAAAGAATATGTTAAGATTCATAGCATTCCAGAAAGAAATGCCTTCTATGAGATTGCCCCAGATTGTCCAACATGCATAGAAATGACTAGTCTGGCCAGTCCAAAGCAGAATAGCAAAGCCATTTTGACTTTTGAGCCAAAGCAAATAAGGGCAGCAGATCATGAATGTGGATTGTCTGTTTCACACTTCTTTCATCCTGAAGTTGAAGAGAATTTTATCCTTAAAGAAGATGATGATAATGAGTCCTTTATTTCATTTGATAGTGCTGATAGCCTTTCAGACCATGAAGATACCCAATCTACCATTGCAAGTGAAAGCACACTGTTAGCATCTGTTGAAAGTACTGGAATTGAAGAATCACATAATCTACTTAGGATTAAGTCAAAGAAGAAACATTTTGATAGTGATCTAAAATCATCAAGTGTTGGGAGTTTTGATGTTGTTTCTCTGAAAGAGAGTGATTCAGAATTTTCCTCTGCCACAGATTTTGGTGAGGACATTTCAAATCAAAATTCATTTGATTCAAATGGTTATTTGGACAGAGTAAGCTTCCAAAAAGCTTCTAAGGATAAAGGTCGTGCTCCATCAATAACTACATTCACAAGTGCCTTTGATTCAAGCACTCATGAATATGGTGCTCACCAACAACATTTGAAAACACCCATGACAAATAAAACAATGCACCATTCATTTTCAAGTATCATCAAACACATTAAATCACCAATCAGCAGTAAACTGAAAAGGGGGAAAGTTCCAAAAATCTCATCAAAGGTTGCTAAATCTTTGAAAAAGTTGAGGACCAAAATGCATGTGACTAGGAAAAGTGAAAGCTCAGATGAAGACAGTGCAGGTAGCATACCAATTCCTGAAAAGCGAGCTCAGAAAAAGAAAAGAGTGATTGCAAAGAGATTTGATTTATCATTGGGTAAGGAAGTAACTCATGGGGAATTGAAAGAAGAAGATTTAGAAAATTCATATTCAGGTAATTCTGTACAGCTGACACAAATTTTGAAATGTTTTGAAGTCTCTTTCAATATATTATAGTTTTAGGCCTTCCCCCTCTTGTAATATGCATACTAGATCCAGAGCTTTGAATAATATTTAGAGTAAGTTGATCATGAATAGTAGGCAGCTGAGTCTCATTGAGGGCAACCCATTATGTGTACTTTTTATGTCATTTTGAGCCAAAAGTTGACAGCAATTTGTGCAAAAGTAACTGGTAATAAATTGCAGGTTGTCATCTTCTTTGAAAGCTCTGCTAGATCTATTGTCTGTATTCTTCATTAAATCTATTTGCTTACTTATGAGTGGAAAATAGATGCGAATCACAGAGGAAATCATTTTAGATTCCACACCAAATGTATATATTTGAATCTACGTTTTCTATATGTTTTAGTGACTTTGCTTATCAAATTTAAAAGGTACTACAGACAGCAGTCAAATATACTCTTTAACTTACCCAAAAGCCTCATCAAACGGGTTTCCTGTTGACCACATGATCAGTCAGTGGCAGCAAGAAGCGTTTATGGTACATGGAAATGTCGTTGAAGAGGTTGCTGATGAAATTCTTGAAGAAGTGGACTGCAGTGAGAGTTTCCATGATGCCAAATCATTATTTGAAGCAGCTTCAGATATATCTGATCAAAGTACAGTTAACTCCTTACTTATGGAAAGAAAAAGCAATTTTGGGGAAGGATTATCACTTGTTCACATTGACAATGATGATAAAGTTGATGGCAATGATGAAGACGATGATGTTGATCATACTGATTATGGTCACCAACTAGATATGAGGGGAAATTTGAAAGGGAACTGGATATTACCAATTTATGATGGAGAAGTAATTTTACCACATCCAGGAAAGATGCATGTTTCTGCATGGATGTACCCAATACAGATGATATCAATTCCAAGTACAGAAGTTGCATTTGAAAAAGGATGGGAGCCAGGTGGCAATAAATACACCCTTTACAGCATCAATGTGAGTACTTGTAATCTATATCAACAAGAGGCTGGAAATTTTTTTGCTCAAAATAAAGAGCCTACAAAGACAAGTTATCTACAACACTATTTCCAAACCACTATTAAGATGATAGCCCATGGAGCAATATCCTGATTTTATATCTTATATTGTCCTTATAGCATCAAGTAACTTGCAGTAAGCCAATAGCACTCGTTTTTTGCATGAGCGATAGCCCTTGCTTATTTTGAGCTACACATGTGATGCAAGATCATAGTATCAAAGATCCCAAACATGAAAAAGTGGATGCCTTTGTGGGTTCTATGATAGAAGCTTTTTTCATAAATATTAGCTATCAGCTTTGTATATATTGTAAATTAGTTTTTAACATGGCTCCTTGCAAAACAGATGCATGATGTTAGGGGTTACCATCTATAGACAATGAACACTGAAATGAACTCAAGTGTGAAAGCATTACAATACAAAGTATGATACTTTTGATAGGAGTAGCTTCATGGTGGTCGAACGAAATTAGTTCCACAGGAAGGCCGTATTTGACAAGTTCTATTGCACGGGTGATCTTTCGCTCGTTTTGCACGTGTGTAGACACGCGCACATATGATTGCACGTGTCTCCAGGCATAGACTGAAGTTTCCTATCAAAGGTTCTTTTCAAAGTAAGGTCTGTATAGTCCATTACAGAAAATATGTAGAAGTGCCTTTATCCTAATGCCAATTTCCAAGATGTGCCTCGTGCCGGCTGTAATAGGGTTATAAAATTTTCCCAGTTCTGTCTTTAGTCCTCCTTGGCAGAGCCACCTTATTCGTTATCATGCCAAAATGAAACCGTTAAGATCGCTTCACTGTATCTCCACACCTATAAATTAATGTTATGTATAATGAATAGATGCGAATTTAAAGTATTAATTTTTTTGACGAATTTTTCAGTATGATATACGCATCTGGCCAGAGATCTATCAACACCAGATGATGGAGGCATCACAAAAACCAGCTTTGGAGGGTAATCCCCCAGATGGAATCCCCATTATTAGAGAGATCAAAAGGCGATACAGAGAATTCATGTATCTTCACAACAGATTGACCCACAGTCAAATGTCTGATTGTATGAAAGGTGTGTTGAGACCAAATAGAAGATATGGAATGCCGTTTGGTAGAATGGATCCTGACGTCATAGAAGGACGTAGAAAGATCCTTGAAACTTATCTCGTGGTATTTTTTATTCTTTTATTTTCTTTTGTTTGTTATTTTCCTTCTTTAAAGCATTTAATGTTGTTAGATTTCCCCTTTCATCTGCAATACACAGTTTTAGTGCATCTTCTTTCTAGCATAATCTTTTCATTTGTACTCACGTTTGTTAACCAATTATTAACCATTTATAAACAGAGTCTGGTAAGCCGACCTGAAGTTTGTAACAGTCGCGAATTTAAAGAGTTTCTTGGTGCAGAAGGCTATGGGTCAGTTTCAGTTGTTAAGCAGAAAGTTATGCAGCCGAAACAGGTACTGAATTGTACTTTCATTTGATAATCTTCAGCAAAATCTCTGATTGATTTTCAAATGAAGCGTCACAATTAATTCTATTAATTAATTGATTAATTATGTTGATTCTATCACTTGATTTTGATTGTTTGATTTTTACTTTTTTATTGTTCGATTTATTGAGTGTATTTTATTGTCAAATCGATTCCAGTTTGTAGTTTCTTCACCCAAAAACGTCTCGTAGAATCTGTTGCATTGAAAGATGCATATAACATTGCTTTCTTCTTATTGATGATTCTTTTGCATGCTCGTTTAAATATTCATTATTTTTAATCGTGTAGAATATTCTGTTACTGAAGCAATTCTATTACTTACATCTATCATTGATACTCTTTGGTTTATGAACATTTTCAGATGGTAAATAAAGTGATTGGAAGCATTAAAAGCGCATTTCCAGGTATCACAGTGCTTTGCTTTTATTCTACTGAATTTCAGACAGAACACAACCCTCTTTGGGTTCTTGCTTTCTGCTACAAATAGCTCGTTGCATCTGGAGCATTCTAAACTTATTTTGCTTTTTGAACGTTTGTCATTCTACCGATAGAGACTTATGCATTCTACGGAAACTCTGAATTTTCGTTTGCTTCGTAGCTTCAAAGGACGTAACCGAAAAAGGGGAAAGCTTCCAATATTTTATTCATGGTTATGATGTACCAAGAATGTTTGGTTATGCGAAAGATTTTGCTTTGGTAATGATGTGTCGTTTACCTTCTCCTGTCTTTGATCATTTGCCTAACAATCTACCTACATTTTGTCGCATTTTGTTATGCGATATTACCTTTTTAGCCTCAGTTCGTTATTTTCTTCCGTAATTCGCAGTAGCATACATGGGTCAGCCACTAGGGTTAGCCAATCAGGTTAGCTTATAGTTTACTAGTCATAGATTAGTTGGATTGCTAGCTTCAACAGGCATCACCGACTGATGTTCCTGATTAATTTCATTTGTCTCAAAGGACCGGAATTCATCTCCATGGTTTTCAAGTTTTGTCGAAATGCAAGAGAAGAGAGAAATGATACCCGAAGGCGAAACGTCTTTAAATTCAAGAGAATTGAATTTCACTGGCAAAATTGAGTTTCACCAAAGACCCAAGCCAACTGGAGCAGACTCTCAGGATTCGAAGAATGAAAAAATGTCAGATAGGCTAGGACTGCGGTTAGCTGGTGATGGATCTGAATTTCCAGATGTACCTGCCGATGATTATTTTACAGAGAGCCCAGAAAGAAGGTAGCAAAGACTTAATTATAGCACTTTCTATGCGCCAATGCTTAAGTCGACTAGCTTTGTGAAGTGCCTTGTAATTTTTATACTCATGAAAATAATATAATCCTCAGTTCCACACCTTTGCTTTTCTCCGCGTGTCGTGCTTTCAGAAACCCGTAGGTTTATTTCCAATCAATTTCTATCTACAATGTTCTTTGCACTATGCAGCTCTGAACTCTGTAATATCTATGTACAATTTTTGACATTGAATATTTTGGTTATTGGTTTCATGTTAGAAGAATTTCGTTAATGAGTTTGTTTTGAAAATCTTGCACAGGGGCCTATGCATATCGGTAGGCATTCTTACATAGAATTTTCTGTCTTTGAAAGTGGATTTTTTATTTCACTGTCTTTTAATCAGATTCTCCGTTGGCATCCCAGCTTTATTTACAAATGAACTTGCGGCAAGATCAAAGAATGAGACATTGTCAACTATTGACGCGAGGAAAGCTGATGAGGATATACCTTGGCCTCTGTCTGATGCTGTGATGTCATTTCTTTGTCAAGGACTCAAAGGATACAATTGTTGGTTGACGTATGAAAATGTCCAGCAAGCTTTGTTGTATAGTCTAGGTGGTCTCTTGGAATGGTATGACATTTTCCATTTCTAAGTAAAATTTGCTTCATTCTTTTATTGTCTTCAATTAGGAACCTTCCTCTGAATACAATATATTAAGTGTCATCAGTCACCTAGTCATCAAGTGCAACCTAATAATGTATTCAGAATTAATCCCTGAGAATTATGACATTGTTATGCAACATGACTCCTTATTTTGTACTCCTTATTAGCTATGGCATCAACTTGAGTTTCTTGCAGAATCATTTCAAGAAGCTTCTTCTATGCCCCTAGATGTAGCAAAATTTGCCTAGATTGGAAAGGATTTCCGATGCATCTTCCTTATATGTACTAAACGACAATCGTTGTTGCACCTAACACATGAATTCCAACTCTTTCATTTTCTAATGTCAGTTCTAAATGTCATGATGCACATGTTTTGATTATACTTGCTTTCTACACACTTAGGAAAATATCAAGAGAAATAGATGAAGTTTTAATTGAAGAGCGATGGATGAAATATTTAAATGATCTGTACCATGTGATTTGGAAAGATGGAAAGCTAATTGAGCCGCAGCCAGAACCAACGGCGGAGGAGAAGAAGAATGCAAAGGAAGAGGCTCTTGAGAAAATGTTGGATTTTCTTCCTTGTATGTACTACTTTGGTTTATTTTCAAATTTAAGTTATTGTTGCTATGTGATTGTTCAATTGGTAATGTTTACATCGTTAAAGGATAAATGAAAAAGGCAAAACTTTGGCTCAAATAGGCTTCATTGTCACTGCATGCAATGCTTGAACCATTGAGTGTGGTGTGAATTCCATGGTGACGTTGAATGCCCCGTCAGACTCTACTATATCTATGTATTCTTAACTTCTTTTAAATCTGCATCGTTTGTGTAATTTTTAGAATTTGATGTTGGGCCTAATATTTTTTGTGACATTTGCAGCCATCGTTCGCATTATTATTGGGAGTAATGAATACAGACAGTGGGGTGAAGGGCTTCTTCACGCCGTTCAATACAAAAAGATCAATAGGTATGCATCTGTCATTCATAAAAGAATTTCTGTTTTTGTGTCTGTTTTGATCACATTTCTGCTACAGATAATTCTCATTTTATAAGTTCATCATATTATGAATTGCTCTTCTTTCCATTAATTTCTTCTTTCGGCAATTCACATTTTATTTAAATGTTAATACCTAAAATATTGTTATTATCATTCATGACTGTTTTAAGGATAATCTTTGAGAGGTGAGTTTGTTCTAAAGAGTGTTGACCATAAAATGAGAAGTGCAGTATTTTGAATTGAGAAAGGAGATACCGAATGAATAAATATGGACATAATTTTGGTAGAAGCCGCTAGCTACGATACTAGAAAAAGAGATTTAAATAGTCTGTTGGTACTACATAACTTTACTATATTATTTTACTAATATAGCATAGTATAATATAATATAATATAATATAATATATAATATAATATAATATAATATATAATATAATATAATATATAATATAATATAATATAATATAATATAATATAATATAATATAATATAATATAATATAATATGTAAATAGTCTGTTGGTACTGCATAACTTTACTACAGCACTAAAAAGCGGCAAAATTCTTTTGACATACTGAAAGCTTTTTTTGTCCGACACTCGTCAGAGTGTGAAACGTCGGATAGTGGCTATATGTAAACGCATCCTATCACATGTAACCGCATCTGGACATATATTTCATTTAACCTTTCGGTCACTACCCGACATTTCATACTTTGACTAGTGTCGGACGAAAAATGCTTCAGTATGTCAAAAGAATGTTGCTGCTTTTTTGTGCTTAAGTAGAAAGAGATCATAATGTTTTTAATTTATAGCATTCAATGTTTTTACATGAATAATCCTTCATATTTTTTCATGTTGAATTCAAAAGAGAAATTGTTGATTTCTACACCATTTGTTCGCAGCTTTTGGTCTTAAGATTCAAAAAATTCCTTTATATTTTTCCTTTCCTTCATATTTCTATTCTTTCTATTCTAACTTCTATTTTATCATTATTTGCTAGTTACAACAGCTTTTGTGCTCAATTTAATTGTGGATGCTGTTTCATTCTTAACGGATTTGTTTATTTGAGAAATTGTTCATTCTTTCGTTCTAGACATCTGCTATTTGCTGTCATTGATTTAATCATGTGCGAATTCATTCCGGAACTTCAGCATGGCTTTCCAGAATATAAAAGTGCATCACGTTCTTCAACGTAGCAAGTGTTGCAAATAAAGATAGAGTTTCAAAAGTTATTTGTTCACATTTTAGCTTCAATCGTGTAAATTTTTCTTCGGCATGAAATATGTATAGAAGTATTTAATGCATCCTGCATTAACTCAAAATTGTTCGACTTGATGTATTAAACGATGTTCGTAACAAAAGAATTTATTCAACATTAAATGATGCCTTTCTGAGTACAAAATCAGAACTGGACGGACTGCATTTTAAAATTTCACTGTACAATTTGAATGCAGTGGGATCCATTTACATAGAGCAGTTTTGCAGGGTGTTGTTTATTGGGACCTGGATATGACCAATATCATACAATTATATGAACAAGTCCAGATTTATTGTCGTAAAATTCCATCTGAATCCCATTTGTGTTGCAAATTTCCATCTGAAGTTTGTGATTTTGTGCCACTTAATTCGACTTAATTATTTCGATCAGTTTTTAGAATTTGGATTGACAGAATTAATTGACTTGTATTGATGTTATCGTCTTAAGGGCTGTTATGGGTGTTCTTTTTATTAGTTTTTAGGAAAAAGCAGGTTGTAGCAAGCATCAATTTTTCCGTAGTGGCATTCATTAGGAAAAATAATGATAAAGGAATAATTGAATTGGATATAAGGTTACAACCATTTTGATAAATGAGAGATAGCGATAAATAAGAGAAATGATCATATTAAAGGGTGGTATGAGCATTGCTTTGTGCCATTAGCGGTTGCTAGAAGAAGTGAAATTCGTTCATTGTTTCGTGTACCATTAGATCCAAGTACCGTCACCTTAATTTGGCACCCTAACGACTTAGATAAGATCTCAGTACATATATCAACTTTCGCATTCCTTCGACCTTTCATTCTAATTTTTCACCAAGAACGTAGTGGGAGTGGATCTTATGTAATAAATTAAAAATGATTAATGTCAAATGCAGTTTCATAGATTTACAGAAAATTTAGTTTTATAAATTTACGATGTTCTCTTTTGATTTCTATTCTCCTCTGATCCACTTAACCCCCTTTGACCCAGAATGTCGATAGCGCATCTCTTTCGGAATTATATTAGTTCCAAGTCGTATGCACGCAAGACGCAATTTATGTTGAAAGTATTGAATATTCAACAACGTCTTCAAGTCAAAAGTCATGTTTAATATGATTGCTTAAGTCCAGTGGAAACATTTCACTTTCAAACAGCCACATGCAGGAACAGGATGAAAAAATGTATTTGACATGTGCTAATAGTGCGCAGCGGCTTGCTTGCATGGATTACGTAATTGTAATGGCGGCAGCGAACGCCACAGTGCGCAGCGGCTTGCTTGCATGGATTACGTAATTGTAATGGCTGCAGCGAACGCCACTGTGTAATCTAGAGATTCAAAATGCAAGGGAAGATGACAGGAGCTTGCGAAATCTATGAATATGGAATATCAGATATTCAGAGCTTCCATCTTTAATTTAGGAATGAGACTTAGATGCTTAGAAAGCCGAACAAAACAACTCTACATTACATTTGTCCCCCGTTGCACAATGCAGTACTGACCGTGGTACCAGATTTCTTCCATGTCTAAATCTGCGGAACAGACTGCAGAGTGTGCGATTTTTCGATGAGATCTAGAACGTGTGGGAGTAAAAAGCCAGTTGTGCAGGTGAACACATGGCTTCGGGTGTACCCTCCCAGTGTACACTAAAAAATTCTGCTCTTGTGGAAGAAATGGCATGATAAATACCGTTCACATGCTCAAATAGGAATTATTGAGGATAAGAGGTCCAATCCACGAAAAATGCAACTATTCTTTTTTAGAGAATATTCCGCAGATTCAGAAATAGATGAAATGCTACAGCAACAGGAATGCAGTCCTGGGGGTGGGGGGTTTTGAGAAGAACAGACCCCTTGCTAAATCCAAAAAAGTTTGAGGCAGCCTCTTGCCCCCTTTGAATGCAAAGAAGCTCCTCAACATATTTCCATAATGTTTCTACTTTACTCAAGATTTCCTAACTCATTTCAAAATTTGCTTCACTGCAAACTATGTTTATTGCCTGACACAATTGGTGGTTAGTGGAATATTGAGGAATTAAGTAGAATTAGTTGTCATAAATCAGAAGTTGTGATCTCCAATATTATGTGTGAAGCAGCCTTTATCAAATATTTAGCATTACACCCCTCTGAAGCAGTTTTGTTAAAATTTACAATGAAGACTAAACAAGTTTGGGTCTAATTTGGGTCAAATTTCCAATACGTTCAATATGTAATGTATGCAAAAGAGGTTGCGTTGCGGCAACAGAAAATAAAATTTTACTCAAAACCTTGACATTGGCCACAAAAAGGGATTGCCACAACTAAGTTGTTCAAGCATTGTACTCTACTCTATGGGTGGTGGTAAGTTTGGGATAAATTGCAAAATTTTACTGTTTGTATCTAAAGTAAAGTACAATGCTTGAGCAACCTAACTGTGATTATCCCTTTTTGTGGCCAATGTCAAAATTTTGATTTCAAAATTTAATTTTCTGTTGTCACTATGCAGCCTCCTTCCAATATGCCACATATAGAAAGTAATCCAAATTTGACAAAACTTTAGACATAAATAGCAAAGTTTTGCAATTTTCCCCAGATTTGCCACTATTTGTACAGTGAAGTACAATGCTTGAACAAACTAGCTGTGATAATCTCTTTTTGTGGTCAATTTCAAAGCTTTTATTAAAATTCACTTTTTTGTTGTCACTATGCGGCCTCTTTGCAATATGTCACATATAGAAAATACTTTAGATACATATGGCCAAGCTTTGCATTTTCTCCGGGACTTTTCTCCACCCAAACAGTAGTGTATACTGCTTGAGAAAGCTATCTATGATAATCCTGTTTATTTACAAATGCCAAAATTTGGAGTAGTATGCACATATATGAGTTGAGGTAAAACTCCTGATCAGCATATCCTAAGTTCCAGCACAAGTTCTGTACTGCTTCACGATAAGGAACTAAACATTCTATACAACAAAAGTTATTCAGGATAATGTAACTGGAACTAATAAGCCTAGATCCACACTAAAAAGGTGCTTTAGTAAAGGCATTTGCTAAAGTGATCAAAAGTTTTGCTCCGCTGTAAGTGTCCATTTCAATGACTACTAAAGTACTGCAATAATGCTGTCGAGTGTGAACATTTCGATGATACTGTAGCCATTCATAAAAAATAATGGATATGTTCGCTTAACCATCGCTGCAATCTCAATTACCCTACTGGAGTGAAATCTCATTTGTAGCAATGATTTTCAGGGGGGCTCAGGGGTCGGAGTCCCCCCAAATTTTTGTATCAATCTTACTTTTCAAAGCGCATTGACCTTGCTTCTAATGTTTTCTATGGTATTGCTATGATGAATTTCCTCACTACTATATGGCTATTGAGATCTTTGTAGATGTTGGCTATATATTATATCACAATTAGACTAAATTATCACTTCTCCATCTTCAAAAATATGGGTGTGGCTGCAAATGGACTTCACTCACTTTCTGACATTGCACCTAGAGCCCCCCTTGTTAAAATTGTTAGAAATCACCCCTGCTCATATGACCATTTAACTATGATGTATATACACTCTCGTGCGAACATAGCAAGTGTTGCGTTCTACTTAGAGGTTGCGCCTTCCCAGTTACAGCCCGCAAGCGCCTTCGGCGCTTATATATCATTGCATACACATCACTGATCTTTATTCGAGGTCAGTTCTTCTACTGAACTTGAAACGAGGCAAAGCTATTGCACCACAACATCGCAAACTGAAAAGCGCAGTCTGATAATTTTAGATTTTAATATTCACATTTAATTGTACTCTGTTCAAGAACCTGTAGGTAGTGTATATAAAGTAAGTACCCCATTTTTTTGGGCAGCTAGAAGTTTTCTTCATTGTTTTTATCGCTTAATCCACGTAATAAGGTTCAACAAGATGCATTTCCATGTATAAATGCAGTGGTGGAACAAGAGTACCGGTTTGAAAGACGAAAACAAACAGCTATCAGAAAAGATGTAAAGATTTTTTTATGACATGAGCTATAGATATAGTTTCAACTTGTAATAACTTGTCGCTGCTGTTGCTAACGACATCAGGTATGAAGTGATCGAGAAAAGTATCTCATTGGCCTGAATTTGTTATTTAAGTATTAAAGTTTAATCTTCTTTCAGTTCCATTTCAGATTCCTTATAAGAGAGAAAAATATTTTTATACAATGGCTTTGGCTGAAGCTAAAAGTACTGAAAAGAAAACGACTTCCTGCCCATGGGGAAAGGTTGATATTTCCGCACAAGCACCCAGCTCATTTTCATCACTAATGGATGAGGAATACGCAAAACAAATGGAAAAAGAAGAGGCTGAGCTTAGAACAGTTAAAGAACAAGAACAACGAAACTTGAATTTATTCAAAGAAGGTATGATTGTTCTTCATTTAATGTATATCCTTGAATTCATGTAGTTTTTGTCAAATAATTTGACATATATTCCTTGAGATCAAAATGGACTCCATTGAAGAACCTGATAGACAAAATCTTTCCATTGAAGATCCATTGAAGATCAAAATGGACAATCTTTCACAACAAATAGTGCAACTCTCAAATTTAATCCAACATATAATACAATATTTTCTACTATACAATATTCAATAAAAGGACGCTCATCTCATCCTTCACATGGTATGAAATTAATATGCAATAACTATAGTCAGTAAAAGAAATTAAAAGAAATAAGGAATTTCTTTCAGCTTATGGGTCCATTTTGAATGATATTAACATATATTCCTTGAGATCAAAATGGACTCCATTGAAGAATCGCTTATACTATTTTTAACAAAAGTAAATATGTCAAGCAGTGCATTTTTAGTACCACGGCATGAAATTTGTTCTATGACTTTTGTCCACGATGTAATTCCATACATAAGAACTCCCAATTTTAAAGGAAAGATGGAAAGACTTTTTTTAAGTATAGTTTTATAGATATTCAAGGAAGATTCAGGCAAAATCTTTCTCTGAATTGCACTGTACTATAATATACATGCTTGATCAACTCTAAGAGCTTAACTAATTGAGCCAGTAGGATTTGCCACATGCATGCCTGGACAGGAATTTGTATCCCTCCTACTGCTATGCCATTAGAAGACAATGACCACACCCATGTGCATACACACTTGCCTTCTGTATGTGAATCTGCCCTTCAAATTATAAGTCTCACACATGCAGCTGCCGCACTTTCCAGTATGGAAGAGAGCATAGCCTAATTTATTCTAATTTATGCCTAAGCCCCCCATTTTTCTCTCTGCTTTTGTGTCCTTCAAAACATCATGGGAGCTGTTCTTTTCTCTACCTCTATTGCCTTTGGCTCACCATCACCTTTTCTCATGTGTAGCAGGAGAACTAAGATTCAGAGACAATAGTCCATTGTGTCACATGTGCTTTGTAAATTTTAGTAAACTGTGTTAAGAACCTTCCCCTGGGCCTTCCCTAATGAAAACCCATTGTCCATATTTAAACCTTTCTATGATCAGATTGATTGTCTCCACCAAGGCTATAGGTTTTTGAGACAAATTCAGAAGCTAAAAGCACAATTGCCCTCAAATGAAATCTGTATGTTTTTCCAGTGCACAACTAAGAATAATTAGGAGGCCCTATTTTTGATTACAAGCTGGTGAATTGATTTTGAATTTTTTTTAGACATTTTATGATTTACACTTAGGCATCTCTGATGGAAGTGATGAAAGCAATGATTTGCTACTTGCCCAAATGTTGCAACTTGAGTTTGACAAAGAGTATGATGATTTTGTGAAGAGTAAGGAAAAAGTTTTCAACCAAAATAGTAATGGTATGATCTTGTTTCTTTCTTTTATGAAAACTACAAGAACTATACTTTCAATTATTTCATTTTAGGGAATATTTAAATAGTTGGGGTTGTATACTGGATTGTTTATATTTTGTGAGCTGCCCAGTGAATTGTATGTTAGCCAGAATTGATTTTGTCATTACTCTGAGGTCTGCTTAGGGTAAAGGTTAATGAGTAGATAGAAGCAAGTGAGATGTTAGAAGTATTATTATAATCATTGATAGAATGCAAATTGTTGGGGTCCATTGTTTGTACTCTTTGGCATCAAATATAAGGGAGTATAATAAGGAGGGTATTAGCATTTTTGCTAAAGATGCATTAATGGGGGATTGTTAATAGATGGGGGTCAATGTTCAATAGACATTGGGGGGTCCCAAACATTAATTATTACCATTGTATAAGTATAGGATATATAGCTTATTTTAATTTCCTTAGTTGTTAATATTCATGTGCATTCACAAAACCAATGTATTTTTTTACTTGTTCTTTTTGAAACTTTGGCATCTTCAGGATAGTCCAGTGGGGTATTGGATTTTCTTCAAACTTGCTTGGCTGGGGGGTGCTTAATAAATGGAAGTGGGTGGTGAAATATGAAATTGGGGTGCCCCCTACTATTTGGTGCCAAAAAGTACATGTTTAATTTAGCTGTTGTAGGCTCAAGGTCTTTGCAATTATTATGTACATACTCATTTAATGAGTTAATCTTTTCCTTAGTAAAAGTTTCATTTGAGAAATACTGCGCTGTGCACCCATATGACAAAGAACATTCATCAGATAGCAGTCAAGATGATGATTATGATGCTGATGATTATGACAGTGATTATGATGATTCACAAAGCCCTTCAGGTAAGTATTTTCATCTTGTAGCTCTAAGTACCTTGTACTTTTTTTTAGTTATTACTGTGTATAATTTAATTGATAATTTGATAATATTATTGTTATTTTTTTATAGTAATCATACTTTATTTTTTTGTGATTATGCAAAAGTCAAATGTAGTTGCAAAAAGTTTGATTTGCAACAAAGTTTGTAGTTTTTTTACCTGAAGAGCTCATGCATCAGTGGGTGGTGTCTTCTTTCCTTCTTAGATGGGAGAATTGTTACCAAAAAGCGTCCCATTGGTCCTGGCTCTGATGTTGTCACAAAACATGATGCTATTGTTTGTGGGAGACGAAATACAAAGCATGTTGAAAATGTATGTTTTCAGAACTTTTTGATTTTTTGCTGATGGGCATGGTGCTTAAGAACTTTATGTGTGTAAGGAAATGAGCAGACAATAATGTTGAACTGTTGACTGATGTGGTTATGCATAAATCTGCAAGGATAGTATATCCCAGAAAAATCCAGTTATAGCACCCTTGCTTTCTGTTTTTGATGAAGTATTCTTATTTCAGTTTCCACCTGAATTTGCTACTGGAGATGTTGCATCAAAATACCTTGATGTAAAACTACCCAACCATGTTTATAACACTCTGAAGCTGCATTCAATGAAAGAAGAGAAGCACAGCCATAAAATAACTGAGAAAAAGGAGCATTCCACACATGTGAGTTATATCACTTGTAGAGATAAACATAGTTTCCCTTTTTCAACTTGTTGAGCTGCAGTAATATCATAAAGAGCTAGAAAGTTTTGTTTTCTGTGTTCAATCATTTTCTATTAAAAAATAATGCAGAGCTGTTGTGAGAGAATTATTTTGTTTAATTGATAAACAAATACTAAAGATGTGTTCTTTTTAAGAATCTATGTTTTAATCTCAGAATATGGTTGTTTGACATGGTGTTATGTGTACATAAGTTTGTAGATATGAATTAAGACTTTTCCCTTAATATTAGGAGCAAGCTCTTGATCCAAAAACAAGGATTATGTTGTACAAGTTGGTTAACAGTCAGGTCCTGGAAAACATAAATGGTTGCATTAGCACTGGAAAAGAGGCTGTTGTGTTTCATGCAAAGGGTGGGATGTAAGTTGAAAATTTTCATTTTGATATCATTGCAAAATGCTTTGCAGAAGAAAATGCTTTCACTGATATTGTTAATTTTCCTTTGTTTTCCATGATATATTTTTAGATACATTTAATTTGACGATCACACAGACAAACCAGGAATACATTTAATTTGATGATCACACAGACAAACCAGGAATAATTTTATTTAAGTATTAAATTTCTCATGTGATCAGTAGTGGATTCATTTGTGCTCATTTATGGTATTTACATGTGATCAGCCACAGAATTCTTTATATGATGTTCAAAACTGCAGCATGTTGTAAAAGGATTTTTGTTTCTATTTCTATCATTGTTTCTGTTATGTCCAAAGCATAATTTGTTACTTCTGTTTTCATTTAGTCACAATGGCGAAGTTTTCCCACCTGAATGTGCAGTCAAAGTTTATAAAACAACTTTAATTGAGTTCAAAACAAGAGAAAAGTACATCAAAGATGATTTTCGATTTCGTGACCGATTTACTAAGCAGAACCCTCGAAAAATCATTCCACTCTGGGCAGAGAAGGAAATGCGAAACTTGAAAAGGTATTCATAGATGCACATATATCATACTACTAAATTGATTTATACAATTACCACTGCAAAATGCACTTTTGAGTTCTATGCCTTTCATTTCTATCTTGCATCAATTCGAATAGTGTACCTTCTAGTTTTGTCCTTGGAAAGATCTATCTGTATGTCATTCCTTTTGAGCTTGTCATATTGTTTGCATCCAAGTTGCTTTTGGTCTCCCTCTTGGCTTTTTCAATTTTCTGAGGTACACATCAAGGCTTTCCTTGTTGGTGTTTCAGAATTTAGTCTCATTAGATGTCCTAGGCATAAGAACCTTCTTACTCTTATTACAAATCCTGAAAGTAATTTAATATAGATCATTTTCCAGCATTGACAAATGCAGGTTATCTATACTATGGTTGTTATTTTGTTGCTTTGATTCTTTTTTCCAATTATTTTCCAAACATGCCAAAGTCATTAGATCAAAAAATGATATAGCAGTTACTAAATTTTTGTTGACTTTTATCTTGAATTCTATTGGAAGTTATTTCTCTTCTATGACATCATACCCATAATCTTTTTAGGATGTATGAACATGGAATCAACTGCCCACATGTGTTATTATTGAGGAAGCATATTCTTGTCATGGCTTTCATTGGCAATTATCAAAAGCCTGCCCCAAAATTGAAAGATGCCAAATTATCTATGGCAGATCTTATTATTGCATATGAGCAATGTATAGAGGTGTGGTCATATATGCTTATTTGTGTCTCTTTGAACTCTTTAGACATTTACAATAGTTTGTATTAATGATGTATACACATTTATGTTTGGATCTAGTGAGTTTTTCGCTCCCCAGAGTGCCTGAAGGTATGCTTGTAATACACAGAGCTTGCCATTCTATCACCTTTTGCAATGTTTGACTTCAATGGAGGGAAAGAAAGGAGGATAAACTTTAAAGCCAAGAATGTCACTGAAAAAGAATACATATCTTTGATTTTTCAATAATGAATTCCAATGCTATGTGACATGAAACACAGGTGATAATATAGTTTATGGTGCTTGATATATCGAAGCTAGCAGGACAATATTGTTCAGCCAGCATTTTGCTCTTCACAGAATTTTGGGATCAAAGGCAATTAAATTACAATATTCTGATTTGTAGATGCCAAACCTCTTTAGGTAACATTGTTTTGTGCACTGCCTGTGGTTAGAAATCTCTCTTTTCTTCTAAAACAGATGATGCAAAAAATGTATAAAGAATGCAACTTAATTCATGCTGATTTGAGCGAATACAACATGTTATGGCATGATGATCGATTATGGTTTATTGATGTCAGCCAGTCAATTGAACCAAAACATCCACGTGCTTTGGAATTCTTAGCAAGAGACTGTGAAAATGTTGTTAATTTCTTTAAAAAGTCTGGTGTCACTAACGTATTGTCTGTTGAAGAACTTTTTAATCATGTTTCCGGTTTGGAAATTTCGGGACAAAAGGAAGACTTACTTAATCAGGTATGCCTAGTAGCTTTTACTCAGCTTCTCTTTTATAGTAGTGATTAAAGTAGATTATTTGTGTGATGTATTTTCATATTGCTTTCATTACTGGCTTATTTGTGACATCTACCCCAAAGAACAATGACATTTTAACAACTAATTTAGACCATTGTGATCAGGGCCTGTTCTTCATGTTATGCTCTGGTCGCATCTTTGTGTAGTCACATGTATTTCACTTTGATGAAGCATTTCTGTTTCTATTCAGTTTTCTATGAAATTTGTGGAAGAGAATTCCTTGTTTTGGCTTGATGAAATATGTGGTATATAACTTTTGTAGTGGAGGCTATGTTAATGCAATTTGATTTTTATGTTACTGTTGCTTTATGATTGGACAGCATTTAAAGGCACCATAATCTCATCGCAGATTCGTGATTTCGAGCAGAATGAAGAACTCTTAACCCATGGGATGACAGAAAACATGAATTACTTTGATTATTTCTTCAAACTGTCCAAGAATGAAAATGAACATTCAGCAGAGGAGGGAGATGAAGATGAAACTACTTCTGATTAAAGATAGCTATAAAATATTAAAGTTATTTCAATAATTTCCATGTTTTAAAGGAGTCTGTTGGCTATCAATTGTTTTTTTAATATCAGTTATAGTAAGATGACATGAATACTATTTGTTAAACTGCATCATTAAAAGGCATTTGAAGGCACTATGTTGTGATGTGCAATTGAAATTTATGCGTTTGGATGCTGATGTTGCAAAATGGTTTATCTAATGTGACTGGGATGTTGATATTTTTCAAAGGACGGAGAAGGCTTCATGATTTGGTGGCAGAATTAAGTAAATTCAAATATTGATGTTTGTGGATTTTTGCTCAATTTCGTTCAGAATCTAATGCATTTGGCATGGAAGTCATTTTCAAACGAATCATGAAAGCTCTTTTAGCATGAATTGATATGACTTTAATGTGCTACTCATACCACAGTGATAGGAAAGATACAGTTAAAGTAAAGTCTATGTGCAGTTTCATTTATTGATTCCATATATGGTTTAGGATATTTGTTGCATCTATTATAGAAGCAGCCAATAGCTCTTAGGATATTTATAGTTAAACCATAATCATAAGATCATCATTAAATATATATATTTATATATGTATAGCAGGATATCAAGGTACAAAAAGTTTCCAAATAGATATGAGATCAATTAATATATCTGTTTAAATGAAGTAAATATGATTTCCGTTCCTGCACTTGACAATAATGCTTATACCAGGAAACTGGAAGGTTTTGCTTTCACCATCCTTAACCATCTCTATTAAAAAGCAAAAGAAGTTATAGAGTAAGTTGATGAAACATTGCAATTCAGTTGTCTCTCCTTGTGGTTGACATAATGAATCATTATCATCACTTTATCATATGAGCAGAATGATATCACAATCGAAACAAAGAGTCATTCTTAATTCAAGTATCAATTTTCAAGTTTGAAAATAATTTTCATCCACCATTGTAGATGTAATGACTGTAATCATAACAAGCATTGATTATGAACTGGGCTGCCGAGAGCATTTAGAAACCTAGGCTCTATGCAAATAAGGGTCTTGATGTCAATTCTAGAAAATTCCTATTGCTTTATGATGCCCCTAAAGCCCTGGTTGCATTACAAAAAATATTACTCAGGGTGAACCCGGGTTCAGCTTTGGTAGATTTAACCCGCGTAGGATTGTTGTAGTGCAAATGCATACTTACCTTGGTTGAACCCAGGTAAATTCAGCCCGCTTATGTAAGCTCTACCCAGGTTGAAACTGGACGCATCCTAGGTAGCTTTTAATGCAGTGTAAACAGAGCTTAAGATCTTGGAGCCCTGGGACACCTTGCCCCCTCTGCCCTTCTCTCAGCGACTCTGGTTACGAACACCATCATGCTGACGTCATAGAGTATAAAATCTTGGCTTTAGTAGCGATGTTCAAAGAAATACACAAGTCAATGAATACTTTAATCACTTTGATCATTTGTAATCACTTTGATCAATTGACATCAATGCTTACTCTGCCATACAGATCTAATTTGAAGACCAGCACACTATTTCCCTTCTAACGTCGTACCATAGCATTTATTAAGCATTTATATCAATGAACATAACGGTTGGTTCTACTTACTTCCTAAGAACATGCATTCCTTTCCCCCTATCGACATCTTGCTTGTTGTCATCTGATTCTCAATATCAAACAAGGCATCTAGATCATCATTTACCTTGTCGCTCAAAGCGCTTTCTTTTATGTCAACCCAAATATCGTCTTTTTTGTCGTCATTTCTTCTAGCACCAACTCTTTTCGCTTCAGCTCTTTTAGTGTCATCTATTGTTTCCTCTCTTTTCACACCTTCTATTCTAGCACCATCACTTTTAGCCTCATCTCGTTTGACACCATCTCTTCTAGCCTCATCTCTCCTAGCATCATCTCTTCTAGCACCATCTCTTTTAGCCTCATCTCTTCTAGCCTCATCTCTTCTAGCACCATCTCTTCTAGCCTCATCTCTTCTAGCATCATCTCTTCCAGCACCATCTCTTTTCACACCATTTCTTCCAGCGTCATCTCTTTTTGCACCATCTCGTTTAGCCTCCTCTCTTCTAGCACCATCTCTTCTAGCCTCATTTCTTCTAGCACCATCTCTTTTCACACTATCTCTTCCAGCGTCATCTCTTTTGACACCATCTCGTTTAGCCTCCTCTCTTCTAGCACCATCTCTTCTAGCATCATCTCTTTTTGCACCATCTCTCATAGCTTCATTTCTTCTAGCATCATCTCTTCTAGCATTATCTCTTCTAGCACCATCTCTTCTAGCATAATATCTTTTCGCACCATCTCTTCCAGCGTCATCTCTTTTTGCACCATCTCTTCTAGCCTCATCTCTTCTAGCACCATCTCTTTTCATACCATATCTTGCAGCGTCATCTCTTTTGACACCATCTCTTCTAGCATAATCTCTTTTGACACCATCTCTTTTAGCCTCATCTCTTCTGGCCTCATCTCGTTTGACACCAACTCTTCTAGTATCATCTCTTTTGACACCATCTCTTTTAGCCTCATCTCTTCTGGCATCATGTCGTTTGGCACCATCTCTTCTCGTATCATCTCTTTTCACACCATCTCTTTTGACACCATCTCGTTTGGCATTTTCTCTCTTGACATAATTTTCTGTGACATCATCATCTGTTTTGGCATTATTTTTTTTAATGCCTTCTTTTCTGACATTTCTTTCTATAAATCTTCTCCAGGCATCACCAGTTTTAGCAATATCTCTTTCTGCACCAATTATTGAGGCATCTTTTTTGATGTCATATTTTGTAGCGTCTTTACTTTTGACATGATCTCTTCTTGCATAACTTCTTTCTGCAACATCTCTATCAGCATATCTTCTGCCACCATCGTGTTTTGCTCCTGCAGCATCTCTTATTGCCATGTCAAATTTTTTGGCGTCATTTGCATCGTTATCAATATTGACAACATCCCAATTTGAACTGTCTATCATCCAATCACTATCATCTTCTCCTATAGCATCGTCGTCTATGTTTCTCATTCCGTCTCTTGAAGCCATACGGCTATAACTCCCACAAGTGAATGTGTAAATTACTAATGGTATCATGAACTTCATTCTTTATTCCGTTTCTCTAACCTAAAATGATATCTTAGTAAAGTTACCTTAATCTGATACGGCACGACTTCTGTTCATGTTATGAAATCTATTTCGTCCAACGTTAAGTAAAACCAAAAATTTACGTGCTATTCTGAGTTACTGGGGACACGTGGTATTTATCAACACAGCTGAAATAAGCAAAGGACTTGAGCTTGTAGTTCAGTTTACTTTTGCAGAGCTAGTAAGAGCAAGATAGCAGTAAATGAGTTGTGATCTGTTATCGCTGCTATCAAGCGATTGCTCCGATTTTGGTGATTCATGGAAAGTAAATAGCTACCATTATCAAATTTAGCAGGCTAACATGGCAGACTTTTATCTTTTTTGTATGAGAATCCTCTATCTGAGTGAACAAGGACTTTGACATGAAACCAAAAGAGTTAAATATGCCGGTATTCCTATTTTTACGCCTGCAAACAGGCCAACTGTTCAATTGGCTGTAGAACTTTACGTTGCATTTCCCATAATTTCGGCAACACTTACGGGATTTGATCTCTTCACGTAATTAATCAGATTTTACTAAATGCCCTGCTACTTACGTAGACATTATTTTTTAGTATCTTTGGATTAATTACTCGCGAGGAGAAAATTTAGGGTTTTAGCATTATCTATTGAAAATGTATAAGCAGACCTACCTGTGTTGCAATTAACAGTTGAAGAAACTGTCTACCTCATCAGTTTCTCTTGAGAAATGACGATCCCCTAACTTCGAGATTTATATATCTAGTTTACCATCCTTCTAATTGACAACCAACTAATTAGAATTTCTTGATCTCTCAAAAGAGTACGCAGTCACCGTACTAAATAATAAATAATGAACCAGCTTTTGCAATTGTATATTGGCTCGTTCTCTGTTTGCAATCCATTTTAACAGAATGCTTTAGCAAAATAATTAGCGAGTATAGAAATTCTTCTCTTTTATTTTCGTTTGCTTCTCATGCATATTGCAAGAGATATTGCCATCTGGTTCTACTCTCCTTAGCAAAACCTTTTATCAATTTCTATTTGTTTGCGGATTTACTTTATTCAAATGCATTTCAAAGAGACAGCTGATAGTTTAGAAAAATTACTGAATACAGAGCAACTGTTTTTTTTGTTGTAAGCCACATAAAACCTCGCTATAAAATTTCTTAATTAAACTGTACAAAAATCCCTAAGCCTGTTGTTCTACAGACTGAATAATTCTATGTACGAATGTTTTTATCTTTCTTTATGAAATTTCTATTGGTACCCCGCTTCACAGTATCCGATCTTGCAGGCATAAAACTGCATCTCAAAAATAGTATTCTGATTCTTTTCACCATTCTGTCCTATTTGGTTGCTCCTTTTTAAAACATTCTATTTTGATCAACAACTAAAACTTCTCTACCGCTTTGCAACTTCTTTGATCCAAGGTCCTGTCACTATTTATTTGTCCACTCTTAATGGGCCCCTGAAAATTTAAAAGCGCATGCGCACGACGAAACCTTAAAGCCACTTTTGCCATGCTCCTCTTACACATACATTTTGAGTTCCTTGACAGAAATTAATAAACGAAAAGTGGCTTTATTCAAGTTCATTTGGTAGAAAGGCCAAATTATGACTTGTAGATGAAATTGTATACATAGAACATGTCGAATCATAGAAGGCAGATTATTACAAAAGTTGGAGAATAATTTGTTCACAGTGCACTAGGCCAAACCAACCACCGCTTGTCCAGTAAATAATGCCTGAAAAGAATGCGGTCGGCTTGTATCGTTACAACAGCAACAACATTTGAAATCATGAGGCCGGCGTTTCAATGCAGCATTGCAGGAAAGAAGAAGGAAAAACTATTTAAATGTCTTTCATTACCCATTTTTTCGCACCTCGATAAAATTTGAAATATATGGATGTGCAGAGTCCTTATCATGATCACGCAAACAAGAAGAAATGTTTGAAGAGCTAGTAGACACTATGCTTTCTATGAATCATTTAAACTCATAATTTTTGCAAACAAATACAATGTTTGACCATATAACAGTAAAACAGTTTTCTTATTTCGCTTTCCTTCGCGGAACATAGACAACACGAAATGGTTTTGGCGAATGGATAACGGAACGATTGCTTGATTGTGGTGGTAATCCTTCTCCAGGCACTTTCTCTATTCTAAACTGGTGAAGAATCCTGGTCAAGAAGATGTAAATCTCCGTTCTTGCCAGAATTTCTCCAAGGCAAACTCTTCTTCCAGCAGAGAAAGGCAAAAAGCTTAAATATCGATCTGCTACAAAATTTCCTTCTTCATTGATCCACCTTTCTGGTTTGAAATCGTAGGGGTCTTCCCAGAATCTTTCGTCATGGTGAATTGCCCAATTGTTAAACAGAATTTGAGTGTCCTTTGCAATGTAATGACCAGCTAGTGTTGTGTTGCAGGTTGTCTTGTGAGGCACACCAAGAGGGATAACAGAGGAGATCCTCAGTACTTCATTTATAACAGCACGAATATAATGTAGTTGGTCTCTGTCATTGAGGCATGGGTTCCTTTCATGTCCTACGACCCTTGCTAGTTCATCAGCGGCTTTGTCTTGTGCTGCAGGGTTCCTAACCAAAAGAAGGTTGGCCCAGCGAATTGCTGTTGTTGTTGTTTCTGAGCCTGCTGTGAACGCATCATGAAGGATCATTTCTATATGATCATTTGTTGGAAATTTTCGATCTTTCAAATCTTCAAATTCTTCTTTTGATGCTTCAGAAATAAGCGCATCCGTCAGGTCCCGTATGTTTTCTGGATCAAACGTTTCCTTGTGGTACTGAAGCTGCCTTCGAAGAATTGCATCACGTATTGTAATACCTTTGTCGATCTTTTCGTAGCCTTCATTTGGAAAAAACCGAAGCCAAGAAAGAAATGCAACTGCCCTTGTGTGTGAAAATCCTTGGGTAATTAGGGTGTTATACTGAACCACATTTAAGAATTCAGGATCATCCTTTTCATAACGTTTTCCAAACACAAGAGAACAGATGATGTTGATGATGGCAAGAGCTGTGGAATGCGTGATAAATTGTCAGTCAAATTGCATTTCTGAAATACGTAAAGATGATGCTTTACAAAAAAACTTATTGCTTACTCAGCTATCCTTCAACCAGGGGTATTTTGGCTCTAAAGATGGAGCTGAAAGATGATTATTTGTGGTCCCATTCTTGGGGCATACCGTTTTTATCTAGAACACCTTGACAGAGGGTGTTTTCTGGCCTTAATCCTCCTGCCTTCATTCATATTTTGCTACAAGACATCAGTTGCATTGAGTAAAATATCGGTTGGAAAATTGACTTAGTACACGTTTTTTTTGTAAGAGAAAAGTTTATAAGGAAATGAGCCTCAAATGGTCAAAATCTTAAGAAAATCTAAGAAATCATGAGGCTCAAATTTCCAAAATGTAGTGTTTTATTGGCCAAAAATCAATATTTCGTCGTTAGTGCACTCAAGATGTTAGAGGTACAATTCAATTTCAAATATAAAATATTAATAACGAAATTGTAAGCCATTTTAGCCAGTTATTTCAGTAAAAGTTTAGAAAAAGTCTAGAAAATTTAAGAAAATCTCAGGCTCAATTTCGGGAACAGTTAGGAAAATTGAGGCTCAGGCAAAATGGTGATTTTCTTATTTAAAGAAATGTGTGGCTCATAGGAAAATTGCATCGTTATATTTACTCAGATGTAGTGCTATAGGAAACTTAGACCACCTTAAGAAACTGAAAATGTGGTCCAATGAAAAAGGTTTTTAAGTACTTGAAATCTCGTCAACTGACGATATCTCAATGGTTTTCTAAATTAGAAAAGGCTAAAAGAAGCTGTCATAAAAGAGGCAGGAAACATCCACGTACCGAAATCCTTATGTGGATCAACTGGCTTGGAACCCAAGCCCTTAATTCTTTCACATAAATCATCAGCCTCCTCTTGAATAAAATCCTCCATCTTCTCCATCCCAACTCCATATAATTTCAGTGATGTGTGTGCTAGTTTCCTCAATTGTTGCCACCTTTTTCCATAGTCTGCAAATGCAATATCCTTGAACCCGCGTGTAATTTTCCCAGCTGTAAAAATATCCTGTGGACGTCCCGCATATTCCACAGCTTTCTTGACCAGAGCCTCTCTTGCAGGTTCTACTGCATTCACAACAACCACTCTCTTGTTCCCTAGGCTTACACTGATGACGTCACCATATATCTTGCTGAACTCTTTCAGTGAAACAAAGTTAGCATCTTTCAACTGATGCAAGTTTCCAATAATTGGCAGTGGAAGTGGCCCAGGTGGGTAGTTCTTCAGGCGCAAAAGATGAAGAATATACTGCGACAGCAGATAGAGAAATGAAGTGCCTAGGACCGCACACAAAAATATGAACACCATCATGGCCTGCAACAAACAAATATTCATGGATATCATTTCGAAATTTAGTTAATATTATCGATATTTTGATGGTCATTCAGTGCTCAATGAAACGGGCAGACAATTAAAATTTTGCTTTCTGATTGCTTCTACACCCTATCGTAAAGGTTACACCTGCTATTCATTAACAGTGAATAGTTAGGATCGTTGAACTGATTTATTTGGGATTTGATTGTCAATGAGGGTTGATTCTTTCTATGCTACAATTGGTGGTAAAATTCTGTAAAGAGTATGACTGCCTCTTGTATATTCTGATTGTTTGAAAGGGTCCCATAGCTTCAAAGACCAGTGTTTCTATCCAAAATACGCTTCCCCCAAATCACTTTTTCTTTGAAAATGCAATTTGAGAGAATGCTTATCTTCATTGAAGCATTTTAAGAGCTCAAGGACGATGCTGGAAGTATTTTCCTGACAATATTCAAGATTGTTCGTTGCATCTAATTTTTGATTTTTTGATAAATGTTTTATCTAGGATATTTCATTTTCCTAAAAGGGACTTATCTAATAACAGCATTTCGCAGCTGACTAGGCAATCCTATTTACAGAGGTCTATTGATCGCTTTTCGTAATGGCAAATTACAGCGAGGGTTGTTATTACGACTAATTCTGTCAAACGATAAATAGCTTCTGTAATTAAATTAATTATTGGAAGTATGATTGGGGGTGTGGCAATATGTGGGAGGTTGCCAGAAGGGGTCAATCAGCAGTTGCTTAGATCAAATATCTGTCCACCCCAACTTGTAAAACATACTGTACAGCATAAGTAAAGAACAATATGTCGGGCAGTCCTGAGCTCCTACACCTCCATAAACAATATTTCAATGCCCCCCATGCAATGTGTTTTAAGATTTGCTTGAAAGGACCGGTGAGAAGCGCCAGAAACTCACGAGAAATAGGAAGACGTTATTTCACACCCGGAAGATATTGAATTGTTAGAAGAAATAAAAGGTTTGCTTGGCTTTTCTGTTCATTCATCGTGAATGGAATTATAAATGTCAGCTCATGGTAATATCCCATTTTGTATAAATCTTTCTTCCATACTATCCATTATGACTTCTGAAAGCAATTTCGTTTTGGACCTTACAAAATCTCCAAAGGAATTTGATACCATAAACAGACGTTATTTCAATATAAAACTGCTTTGTCTAGAAGCAATTCAGTTCTGGAGATTCACGTGGTACACAAAACAGCAAGAATAAAGAATGAATTCAGTACTCTATGTCATATTTCAGCAACCTGATTTCATGTGCCAACGCATTGCAACAAGTACGTACCTGGTCGTCAAACTTCTTATCCAAATAGACTTTAGGCCCTCTACAAGCGTTGTGTTGTGATGAGCAAGTTCAGTCATGGATTGTTCGAAAGATGCTCGCTAGGCACGTGACGTCTCAATCCCATATTTGGTTTTTCTTAAGGTGTTTGGGTACGGTACAAA
The DNA here is from genome assembly GCA_900291935.2 of Cassiopea xamachana. Lineage (NCBI taxonomy): Eukaryota > Metazoa > Cnidaria > Scyphozoa > Rhizostomeae > Cassiopeidae > Cassiopea > Cassiopea xamachana. Next base: position 361,999 of record OLMO02000277.1, read on the forward strand.
AGAGAACGATTGTCTAAAAAAGTTACTTTTTGCTATTCGCAAGCATCGACTTGATAAGTGTCGTTCATGAAATTACTATAGGGAACGCCTCACTTGTAACTTTTCGAATATTTCACCAAACATTTACAGCCTCACCCCCAACAAATGATTTCAAAGTTCTAGAAAAGTGCTTAAATGAAATACATTTGCTTTGTGAACGCAGATCAAAAGAAGACCTTATAAGGAACCGAGGTCTGATCTTCTCAACAGTGCTAGTGCAATATTACTACCCTTTGGTTTTTCCTCTCTTTCAAATAAAGTACTACTCAAACGCATGTTATATGGCGACGAGAGTTTTACCTTTGAAACTAATAGAAAGTTACTTGAAGCAGCCCTCAACTTCATTCAAGCCACTGAACGCTATTAAACAATTTCAGTGCTTATTGTCCCATACATTAACACCTATCTTTACTTCATATTTAGCAAATCATAAGGCGTTGTGGCTTCAAGAATAGTGCTTGGTGATACCATCTGTAGTTGAGTCTGCACGTTCCACGTGGGGCACAATTCATAAAAATCTCGAAATTCTTAGTCCCCCTACTTTACGTACTTTTTTTTCAAAGTTCTCCCGGCCACTTGCTTGGCCACAGCGCCCCTGACATTATTTTCTACAGATTTTATTTCCATTATCCTTTAAGTTATTTTTAAATATTTATATTAATGTAGTGTGATTTTTTCTATGTACAGGCCATGAGGTAGTCATAGAATTTTGCTCCCATAGCATTGTCTTTGTTTGCATTGTTTGTATGTATTTAGTGTAATTGTAAGCATTTATATGTAAAAAGGTGGTAGCAAACCGTAAAAGGTGGTAGCAGTACAAGTACACGCTTGTGGAGGCATTCAAAAGTAAACTGTCATAGACAGTGAATGTTCTTTTAGCAATGGCAGGAAGGCTAACAACTGTCAATCTAGTTCACCTTTTGGCATTAACTACTTGCATTAATTTTGAATTGAATTCAACAGCATACTGTTCATTGAAGTTTACCTCCCCCATCTATTTACAAGCCCCTATGTCAAACATATTATTGTAGCAGCATTTCCATTTATTAACACCCCTCAAATTATGTTTTTTAAACAAAGTGCACAACCCCTCCATACTTCACTCTTCTTATTATTAGGCGCTCAGGAGTATCTACATGAAGGCTGCTTCCATTTTTCATATGCATTTTTCATATTCATATTTCTCTCGCGTTTACACCAATGTTTGAACAAATACAAGATATATGGAATATTACAAGTTTCATCCAGTACTAATATGGCAAACAATGACAACGAAGAAACTAAGGAAAATATCATTTACTACAAACATTAGTTAAAATAAAAGGCTTAGGATTTATGCATTTCACTGTGGAACATATTGTAGAACAACAGCTTTACTGACTTTGATTTAATCTCATGATGCATATTTAACATTTTTCTATCACAAACAACTTTTAGTTTCTCAATCCAATATTCAATGTAATGAAAAATAATGACTTTTAGTACCAAACGCATTCCATAAATTTGATACTAAAAGTCATGATTTGTCATTTTCAAGTACATGATCTTCATAATTTGATTTATACTTTGAATCATTTGACAATTTGAATCTCTAGTCCCCCATCGGAAGATCAAGAAGCATTTTGAGGCCCCCTAAGGGAATCTGTGTTCCCATGTTCCCTAGAAAAATATCCAAAGTCTCCCATTATTCCCAAAAATGTTTTTTGAATGTTCCCTGAAAAGAAATGTCGAATTGCTCCCCAGAATCCACTTTGATCCCTAGTTCCCTTTAAAAAATGTTCATATGTTCCCACGTTTCCATTAATAAAAATGGCAAATTCTCTTGTTCCCCATAACGCCTGGGAGGCTCTCTGTTTTCTCGGAATTATTTTAGCAGCATCTCAACAGGCGCGCAACTAGGAAATTTCCAGGGCACGTGTCCCATCCATGAAAAGGGCACAGTAAAACCTTTTAAGTAAGGTACGGCTTTTGAATATTTGTTTTGCAGATGTTTTGCAAAATGTTTTGCAGATTCATAACCGAAGAAAATAGTGTGGGAAGCTTACTGGTATGGCTATTTCTGAGTCCAATGATTCTCATTGCAATCTCACCTATCGGTAGCGAAGGAAAAATGGGAGTTGGGGGACGAAGGCGCCAAAAACTAGTTGGAACAACACCTTTTCAATCCAAAGGAAATGCCTTTTATGATATAAAGAGGGCACTGCAAAAAGGGCATTTTAGTTCTTTTGTTGAAACGGGCAGGGATCCAGGCCTCCAGAACCCCCTAGTGGCGCGCCTTCTCAACTCCCGTCAGAGGGTGCAGAGGCAAGATTGAAAGGGCCTAAATCATGCAGGCAGCTATATAGCTAGCGATGCTATCTGTATTTGTGACAATAAATGATCTCGTAATAATTGACTGAGCTTCTATGAGTTTAACTTTTACGACAGTTGTCATAAGCGGTGTCTTTCAATAGCTGTCAGTCAATGAAGTCTCAACCTCGTAACCAAACAATCTATGTTTAAAACATGGCGCGTGCTTTGAATTGTCTCTCAGTTCCAAAGGTTTGGTGTTGTTATTCCTTTAGCTTTCTTTGGGTAGGTCTTCGCTGTAAATATTTTTCACACTGCTTTCAAGTGCTTCTTCTTTACCAAATTTCAGTGAGTCATTGCTGGATTAAATATTTTCAATTTATTCTGAGTACGCTAATTCACGGATATAATTAATTCATAGAGGTTTTCAAAATGAATTTAGATAGCAAAAAGGAATTAGTGTCAGTCTTTTTGACACCAAGGCCATTATCAAGGCTCATGCTACTCCATAAGCTCCTCAAAAACACCTCCTTACCTTTAGTTTGGATTTTAGGAAAAGCTTCTCAATAACTTTATTTTCAATCAACAAACTTCAAACTCTAGTATTAGAGAGAAAACCCCAATTGTACATTCTGTGAAATATGAATTATTGTGTTTAATGCAAAAAAGATACTTATAGGGCAATGATAGCTTACTGTTTGTTAAATTCTGTTATCAAGGTACTCTTTGGATTTCTACTCTTTACTTTGTGGTGCTTCCACATTATTTCCAGTAGCAAGGTGATACCAGAGAGAATAATTCCACCCAAAAGAACAGCATACACCCCTGTCATCTGCTGTGCTGTAATTCTTCCATAATTATTGCCTAGAAGAAATTTAGTTGATGTTTGTGCTTATTTTTGAAGCAGGAATTTTATGGAATTTTTCAAATACTCAAATGTCCATTAAATATTTGTTGATTTACAAATACAAATGATTACTTATGAATGGGCATTACTTTTAATTATGTTTGTTGACCTGTCAATACATGTTGTTCAGTGCCAAAGCACCTAAGAATGTAAATGTTTCATCTCAACAATTCCTTGTACCTGAATCAGTAGTCTGTTTGCACTGGTTTGCATCATCCCAGTAGTGTTTTCTCCTTTCCTCAATGTATCCTGAATCCTGGAGTTTTGTGATTTCAAATGAAAACACATCATAAAGTGGTGAATTGAATGGCACAACAAATGCATAGCTTCGTACAGGCAGGAGACTGTTCACTAAAATTAAATGGCATTGCAATTTACAATAGTAGTGATACATCTGCATTAGAATCTATTGATGAAAGAGCAACCAAAAATGATTTGAGTTTAGTAAATGTAAGTTAAGTCACACATAAATAGAAATCCATGTGAGATCTCAATGGTTTTTTTATTGTATCATCCATGATACTAGGGTAGCATTTATGAAATAGTGGGGGTGCCCACCCTTGAAGAGCAAAATGCAATGCTAGGGGGCATGTGTGGTATACTTAAATAATCTTTATAGATAGTGATCTTACTTATACTGGGCAGGGGTGTCAAATATTTTCTCTTCTCATTGGGAGGCTTTGCAAAAAATAATTGAGAGTCACTTCCCTATGGGGCATAAAGTATCTCCCCTCCTCACATATTAGGATGTTAATTGAAAATGCTTAGAGTGAAGATATATATATATATATATATATATATATATATATATATATATATATATATATATAATATATATATATATATATATATATATATAGTTATATATTTCAAGATTAATCAGGAAACCTGCAACAAGATCACATGGTGCCTTATTTGCTAAGTCTTCTAGAAATGGGCTCTCTGACAGAAGTATGGTTGTCTTTTCTGTGCCATTTCTGATCTGTGTGATTCCCTCTTCAAAGTAATGTACAAATGCATTGTGGGCCTCTATTTTTTCATAAATCATCTGATAAGGCTGATATGATGATGTTTTGAGCTGTGTATGAATGACAGAGTGCTTGAAGATTATGATGTTATAGTCCATTTTTGCCAATGTTTCAAGATCTTGGATCTCAGTGAATGATTTCTTGAATGTAAAATATGCTGCAAGATTTGCAGTGTATGATGACATTTGTATCAGAACAATGAACCAAAATATTCCAACCAGGAATCGGCCTAAAAATATAAAAGACAGATTCATTTTTTTTCTGTATCATCCTTTTAAAAGGTGTCTTGGCCTTCTAAATGCCTTCATATTTTAGAAGTTCATTTAGCTGCAAAGGAAAAATGGTAATGAATGGCGGGGGTTTCCCAAGACATCTTGAAAGATGAAGGCTTAGCTGTTACTCTGGTTTGAGTCAGCCCATAGAACTGGTGTGGCTTTTTCATTACCTTCTTTGACATTTTTGCTTTCTCTTTGATCTGATGCATTATATAGATGTGAAAAGGAGAAAGACAAATAATTTTTTAATGACAAAGAATTTCATGCTAAAAATATTGAATGCACAGTATTGATTTGTCACTTAGAGCAGCCGTGGCCTAGCGGTGATGAACTCGACTTAGACCAACGTGGTCCTGGGCTCGAGGCCCACCGCAGACCATTGGTGACGTCAGGAAGGGCATCCGGTCCTAAATGCTCGCGCTAGAACTAAAGTCCTCTCAGAGGCACCCCCCAACCCCAAGGAATTGGGGAAACGGAGGTAAAATCGAATAGAAAAAAAATTGATTTGTCACTTACTAGGAAGGGATCTTGGTGTGACATATGTTCCTTGGCGTAAGATGCACCCCATAGTGAACCATAAACTATTAAACAAATTGAATTGTTTTCCGGGTTTGCCTTCTTTTCTCAAACGCCATTGTCTCCAACCATAGGGACCAATGAAGTCCACAAAGTAAATAGAGAAGGTTACAACAAATATGCTAGCTACAATGGTCAACCAAACATTAGTTGTAAAAGGCTCAAGAAATTGAGTAATACTGGTGGTGGCTGTTAAAGGCTTTTTCATGAGGTAGGCCACATTTGCCTTCATAAATGGTTGAACGAATGTTATTATCTTTGATCGGACTTCATCCACTGTAAATGGAGCCAATGCAAAGTCAGCTTTCTGAAATGACGATTAACAGATTTATAGTTGTAATGCTTGAAGCTAGAGGAAAGCAAAGACTCGCCTATAATGAAAGAGCCTTGGCCAGTTGATGGGAACAAGTGAGAGGGATATTCTAAGAACTGCTAAGGACAAGGAATTGTGGAAGTCTGTGGCCACCAACATTCTGATAGAACATTGTACCCAGAGAGAGAGAGAAGGCTTCAAGTTGTTCATAGAGATTATGATGTCCTATGTGTGTTGTAGGAAAGCTTTTAAGTAATGCTTATCAACGTACATATCATTTCTGTCAACTGAGATAAGAATGGGAATCAATCATCTGTTTGATATTTTGATTAAAAAAGACCTACATACAATCTTGATAATTCCAGCACCCATTATCTTTTTTGAAAGTTATAGATGAAGTCATTTATATGCCAACTAACAACAAAGAGTTATATATATATATATATATATATATATATATATATATATATATATATATATATATATATATATATATATATATATATATATATATATTCTTACATCATAAAAAACATCCCCAACCATGCCGATCCATTTTCCATCATCAAATGATCCATATTCATCATCTTCAATTTCATAAAGTTTATATTCAAATTTCGCTGATTCCTGTATTTTGTTCATAATGTCAATTAGAAATCCTCTGTAGAGTTTTTTCCCACTGCTTGTTTTTTCAATCCATACAAATGGTGGATCCTGTGAGGGAGTAAAAGGATTTGTTTTGATGTGAAAGATCAACAGATTTGATTTGAAAGATGCCAATAAAGGGTTAGTCACATAGTATACACCCACGAAGGGGGCAGGGGTTTGGAAAAAGCACGTCTTTACGTACAAAGTTAGTCTGAATAATTGCAGACTTGTTTAGAAGGGAGAAGGGTGTCATGCTTTCCGAATCTTTGTGAGCCGTACTCTCTGAATGAGTCCTTAGAATGATTCATATTTGATTTTCTTGTTGTTGATTCATCCCTTCTTATAGTCATTCATTTGTTCATTCATTTATTCATTCATTCATCCATAGATTTAGATGCATATGTCTTCATTACTTCACACTTTTGCCTTATTCATCCATTTGTAAGTTTTATTGTGCTTTCATTCGTTTTTCATTTCATTTATTTATTAGATTATACATTGACGTCTTTTTTTTCAAATTTCATATAATTGAATATATCTTACGATACAGTCATACACCTCTCTAATGCTAGGTAGTTTATAATTGGCTATTTGCCATTTCTGCGTGTCAAAAAACGAAGTTAAATACAACAAAAAGGTAAAAACAACAACTGCTACTACTAATACTTCTACAAATTGTGCATATACGAAAAAGAAAAAATAGAAAAGAAATAATGATAATAAGCAGTGACTAAAATTATAATAATGCTGGGTTGGTCCTGGGCTTGTTTCTGAGACAGAATATGTAATATTTTTTTTTCTTTTTAAACTTCATTCATGTATATATTGCTACTTCTACAAATACAAATCTCACTTACTACAAGGTAATTTGTATTCGACTGGCTTACAAATTAATAATAATAAAAAAAAAAAAAAGAATACAGTCAATATAAAATCGATACTTAGCAACTAAATACAATGATATTAGTAGCTTAGGAGTTCTGGGTTAGACCATGGCTTATTTCTCATACAAGCTACATGTGAAAGTAACAATAATCATGTAGATTTCTACGTACGTGAATGGTGACTACTCTCAACGGTCGTTTTAAATGTATTGTCAGGATTTCAAATATGAGGTTTTGCTTGATCAAGGACCAGAATTTCAACGATTTCCCATCACTGGAAGATCTTCCAATCTAGTAATGGAGCATAGCAAGAGATGATAATTATTTGCAGAATTTAAGCAACTGTGCAGTGACGTAGTCGAAGTAAGTTAGGGCTAGGCTACGTCACTGCGCAGTTGCTCCTAAGAGTCTCCGAGCCCTTGAAGCTTCATGTGAGTTCCTCGCAAGTATTCGAGAGATATGCATTTTGCAGCATTTGGTGTAAGCATTAAAGCAGAGCCCCAATTTTACTAGATTTCTAAAGGACCCAAGTGCTTTAGTTACGCCACTACAGCTATATGTAAAGACTGTTGATAAGTCATTCTCTTCCGTTTGATAAGCTCGCCAGTTGGAGTTCTGTAGCAATCCTTAAGTAAATATGACAATAAAATATAACTTTTCAGGCATTGCTTTTATGTCTTGATTTTATTTATATCTATTGCATCAGAAAGTGCGAGTATAAATTTTTAATTTGCATGAACTATTTGGCGAAAGATTATTTAAGATCCAGGGGCGTTTCATTCAAGAGACTGATTTACATGAGCATGTAAAATTAGCATTTCAATGAAGTCAGTTCTTGTGTTTACAAACTGAAGTCTGGTTTTGAGAGTTTTATGAAAAGAATGGAATCAAGGTTATTAATAATTCTAGCGATTAATTTTCTTACCTTCATGAAGCTGTTATTTTGCAGATTCAAAATGTCGTAATGAAAGTCATCACCTCCTTGCTTTATGCAATATGTTATATTGCTAAACTAAATGTTGAAAAATTGAATTAAATGTTGAAGCTTTTCTGATTTTAAAGTTGAGCCATACACTTTTTGAGCACAGAAAGCATTTATAATAATATGTATCTACTTGCAGAATAACAGAGTTGAAATGCTTGTAGGAGTTAGTCATCTAGTAAATTTATCTTCTAGTAGATCGTCTTCTAGTAATCTAAATTCCATAATTCTTAGATCTAAGATCGTCTTCTAGTAATCTCAATTCCATAATTCTTAGATCTAAGATCGTTTTCTAGTAATCTAAATTCCACAGTTCTTAGATCTAAGATCTTCTTCTAGTAATCGATATTCCATAATTCTTAGATCTAGGATCGTCTTCTAGTAATCGATATTCCATAATTCCTAGATCTAAGATCTTCTTCTAGTAATCGATATTCCATAATTCTTAGATCTAGGATCGTCTTCTAGTAATCGATATTCCATAATTCCTAGATCTAAGATCTTCTTCTAGTAATCGATATTCCATAATTCCTAGATCTAAGATCTTCTTCTAGTAATCGATATTCCATAATTCTTAGATCTAGGATCGTCTTCTAGTAATCGATATTCCATAATTCCTAGATCTAAGATCTTCTTCTAGTAATCGATATTCCATAATTCCTAGATATAAGATTGTTTTCTAGTAATAGTTAATCCAAAATTTCCTCAAATACAAAAATATTAATTTCATAATTCAAGCAATTTGAGGTAGAGCTGTCATATTGGTTTTTTTTCTCACCAGCTTTGCTTTTAAATTTTCATTTGTCTTTAGATGAACAGCACAATCAAGCAACCCTTCAGCGATGCTGTAAACTGCGTTTGAAAAGAGAATCTTCTCCTTCTGGCAAGGAAGTAAGTCAAAGAATTGAATAATATGCTTATCTTTATCCTTCAATGAAGTTTTATTTTAACATTAATTTGAGCAAATAGAAGAGACCTGATTTTGTTGTTGAGAAGTTAGTGTGCTGATCTTAATAAGAAGTGGAATAGGGTTGGTGTGCTGATCTTGATAAGACATGGAGTAGGGTTGGTTTACTGATCTTAGTAAGAAATGGAGAAAGGCTGGCGTGCGGATCTTAATAAGAAATGGAGGAAGTTGAAGTAGTACTTTTAGTAAATAATTGAAGGCAAATTCTTGTGTGGAAATTGTTTTCCTAAAGTTGCACAAATTATTATTTCATGAAAATGAAAAAATTTGATGTTGAACTATTATAAGTAGACAGAGATTCTATCTTGAAATTTCTTAGCGTTGATAACTATTGCTTACAGCTTCTTTTGCCACTTTTGAAGGCATATTGTACGTCGCCATTTTGTCATTCAGTGTATAGTTGACACTTATTCCAACTACTGTTTGCGATTCCAAAACATTTTCCAAACTCTGTTTGCTTATCTAAAAGGAAAAATGAATTGGTGTTGATATGGACACTCAGTGACGGCGCCACAGGAGGACGAGGGGACGTGCTCCCCCCTCCCACTTCTCGCCAAGATCAATTTTTTAATTGGTCCATATTCGATGAGAAAATGTTAGTGTTGGGGTGAGAGACCTCTAGCAAGATTTTGAAGTGGGTGTGGCATCCAAATCGCGTTGTAATGTTAGGGTGTGGTACTGAAAATCCCTCCACGCCGGCGCCACCTGGCGCCTCTCCTGTGGATACTTGTGCATCAGCATCATCAGAAGCCAGCATATTTGCTTGAACGATATGTTGAATTCAAGAGCCTAATCACCCAGATTACGAAGAGTTTTTAACTTATTTTTGATATTTTATTTAGATTCAGTTGCAAGACAGCTTAGATAATGTTTTCATTTAATTCCCAGAATTGTCTAAGCAAAGAATCCTCCTTCCATGCTTCCCAAATGTTAATAAGAACTTTAACAGCCCAAATAACTAGAAGGAATGGAGAAATTAGTAGTAGAAAATAGCTTGAAAATAACATCTTCATGGAATGGTTGCTCAGTTTGAATAGGGCCATTTTAGATTTGGTTGAGGTGTATTCTTTGAAACAATTGAAATGTATATATCTAGTGCAGATTCAATAATGTGAATGTAAAGATAAGTAATTTGCTGGACTCACAGGGTTGTGTATGATGAGTGACGGAACAACTCTTGCATGAGATTTGTTGACTGTTCTTATCTAAGAAATAAACAAAATCATACGAGAACTGAATTTCAAGAAAACTTAGCACATAAAGTAGAAAATAAAGTTCATTGTAAATGCAAAGATATCGTGGGAAATCTCGTTTGTTTTCAATTATATCTGGATTTTCTGATTTAAATATTATTTTTGAAATAATAGTGTGATTTATCGGGTAATGTTTTTTGATGTTAAGAATTTTCAAATGCATTTCATTCACGGTGTGAATGGTGATGGTAATTAATAAATACTGACGATGCAGTTATGCCATGTTAACTTTAACTTCATGGTAAATTGTAGTCGGGGAAGTTTTTTTCATAAACACTCTGATACTGAGAATTAGGGTTTCTGCACGAGTATGAAATAGAAATATATATAATTCAGCTTTATATAGAATATGTAATTCTTTTTTCTGAGTGCTCATTAATTTAAGTTTCATTTTTTTAATAACTAACGGGGGAGTGTACACCTTCAGCTCAAATGCTGATTTTCATGGGGCTCTCACATAAGATAGAATATTTAACAAGATAAACTAAGCTACTATATTAAAAAAGAAAGAAAGAATTCCTACTAAAATCAACTGTTTTGCTTAAAAATATTCAGGGAGAACGTAAAAACATTTTTATTTCCAATCCAAAGAGATTTAAATTCCAAGGTAATTAGTATTTTGGACAACTTGAAGCTCATTTCCATGAACATTTAAGTCCAGAACTTTATGTTGGTTTTCAAGCACCCTACGTTTTTGCTTAGTAGCAAGAAGCATGGAATGTGTTTTTGCTACATTCAGAGAAATTTTGTTGCCTTGTAGCCAACTGTCGAGTTTCTTGAGGTCATTATTAATAGCCCCATTCAACAGAGTCATATCATTAGATTCGTAGCGCAAACTGGTATCATCAGCATACATAGAGACATCACTATCTTGGAGAGCAAGTGGGAGATCATTGATATAAATGAGGAAGAGTAACAGGCCAAAGCATGAACCCTGTGGCACTCCAACTTCAATATCCTCTGTCTCTGATTCAATGTCATTAACACTGCAGTATTGTTTACGATTTGCAAGATAGGATTCAAACCAGGACAGTTCACGGTGCTGCACACCATAGGTGGCAAGCTTATTGCAGAGGATTTTGTGATCCACAGTATCAAATGCTTTTTCAGGTCAATGAATACTATCCCCACAAGCTCTCATTAGAATTGTTCATGTGTATTCACATTTAGTTTTATGTGTACATATGTATATATATAATGTATGTATTTATGGGAGTGTAACATTTATGCAATGTTTGGTGCAGTGCTTGCTTCGTAATCGATAAACTACTGAGAAGATGGGAAGATATACCATGTTGACGATTGGCTGTACGTGATCTTCTTGGCACATGAGAATAACTGCATGCGTTGAGAAATTTGCAAATACATTCAATTTTTCCTTTCCACTGTTTGTCAAGGAGCCATTTTTGCTAATTTGTATTGGATATCCACGTCTTTCACCAATGTTCCAATTCAGGTCCATGTATCTTTTAAATGTATTGACGTCATCAACTGTAGACATTTTGATCAACAATATTTCAAAATTTCGATTTATAAATAAGCTGCTTTTTAGAATAATTTTCTTTTCATAGTAGAATATTTCATGAAACGTTTCACGAAGTAAAGTCTTTTGTTTTGAAATACGACAAACATAGGACAGCAAAACAGACCAGAGCCTGGCCATCTGCTATGCAGATGTTTTTTTATACCAAATATTTATTAGATTATCAATGAAAATTACAATCAATCAATTACAATCTCACTACAAGCTGTGACAAATGCAAACAAACAGCACACTTGTGCAATTGTCAGAGCATGCCTTGATAATTATATATTTGAGCCCTTCAAGAATTACTTCCAGCTTATGGAGCATTCAATTCGGACAAGGAATAGATCAAACCCTGATACGACTCCCAAGAATTAAAACGGAGTATGCTAGAAGAAGTTTTTCATTCACAGGTGCAAAAGAAGTCAACATGCTTCCTCTGGAAGCCAGTGAAATGATGGCGACTAAATTAACATCGTTTTTAAGGGAACGTTTTAGTTAAATTATTTGGAAAAATATCCTAAGTACTTTTTTAGGTTTGGTTTTTTAGGTAACTTCTTTACTTTGCTTCCTTTATTTTTCCTGGACACACATTAATAACAACAGTTTAGGTTGAAGTTTTTATCCAGGGTAAACATAACTGTCTTTACATTATGGAACTAACGATAGGATTCGAAACAAACCTAAACAACAATGCAGAAACAAAGCGCTTAAAATATTCGAAGCTAGTCTCAGATCTGAGGTGTCATAACAAATGTGTCACCTTTGTAAATCTCTCAATGAGCTCTCTTGGGATCTATGCTAACTCATGTCTTTCATTTCTTAAAATGTGTGATTCCCTCTCTATCGAGAACCTGCACAAACGCTTTCTCATTTCTAAGCTATCTACAATTTCAATTCGAACAACCTACTACAACTTCTGCTGCAGAGACAAACCATGGAACAACCCGGATCTACTTTGCTTTTAGCATTTTTTTCTTTTTTTTGTTTTGTCTTATATACAACATTTGTTATTTACATTTTTGCATGTATTATAACTAAGGCTAGCCAATTACAAATTACCTTGTAACATTGAGATTTGTAATTGTAGTTTAATTGAATGACATATGATTGTTTCCATTGTATTACCAATCAAGCCAAAAAAAGTATTACCAGGCAAGCCAAATACAAGTTACCTGTTGTTATTGGGATTTTTATTTATTTGCATAGATTATAAAGACTATAGGATCAAGTTTCATAAAAAGAAATTATGACAAGGACAGTTATAGTTATTTTCTTACCGTCATAAAGCACAACAATTTTGAACCAGTCTTGCTTAATTAATATCTCGTTTACAATTTTTGAGAATTCTTGGCTGCGAGGCTCCTTCCATCTCATATGACTAGTACTTTGGCCCTGGTAATTTCCAGAATACCTTTCTCCAGACGTTGAAATAATAGGAATTTTTAGAATCTGCATGAAGCTGATGAACGTCTCTGAACAACCGAGTGATACGAGCAATGTTGTATTCTTATGCTTTATACCATTACCTTTAAAAGATTTTATGATAGGTCACATATAGGTAAGAAGTAAGAAAAGAAATGATAAGAAGGATTTTAGGAGCAAGAAGGATTTGATGAAATAGGATTGGTAAGAGCTAAGAAAAGGAAGAAAATGAGAAAACATTTTAGCTAGGCCTTGTCATGTAGCAAAATATTAGGTAATTTAGCTGCTTAGCATACGATACCAACTCACCGAGATTTTTGAATTCATTCTCTTTTGTGCATTGGAAGAAATAAATATTGATCTTCTTTGGCAAAGATTTGTTCATTTCAACCTGCCTTGTGACGTTATGAATGACTTCTTTCTCAGCCGTTGATAGATTCTTATATAATATTCCTTGTGATATAAAATGCTACCATTATAATCATCATAATCATAATTATCATCCTTATCAACACTATGAAAGTAAATCCATTACCATTATCGTTATTCCCATAGTACCTTTTAATTTTCAATTATTATTGCTATAATCTTCTTAAAATGTTCAGTGTATTAGGAGCAGAACTTACCAATGTTTATGAAATTATTACCGAAAGAAGAGCAGAAGTAAACTGGAAGTATGAGCATGACTTTTCCCCATAAATGCATTCTGATCGTTCTGTTTTTGGTTCAAGCAGCCTGAAATAAAAAAGTAAAATTAATGATAAGAATTAATAATATTAAATGTAACTATTATAGCAAATGAATGGTAAGAGCTCTGATGTTGACAATCGATTTGCTGGAAAATAATGTACAACTAAATTTTGAGTCGTAATGTTCACTGCTATCTACTACGCAGAGTCTTCATTTTGATTTTGTCTTCCTATTCATTTCTCCAAATTCACTTCAAGATTAATGTTAGATATCACGAAACATCAACTTTTGTCTTGCAAATAATTCAGTCATTTAAATTTTCAGAAAGTGTCTGCCTACACCCATGCGATTTTGATTGATAGTTTGTCAGAAGTATGAGTTGTAATGTTTGATTTCCTTTCTTATGCACAGTTTCTGTTTATTTTATGATTTTTTATGATTGATCTCAGGCTGAACATGGTAGATTTTGTTACCTTTATTTTCTTTAAGTGCAAACTGCTTCTTTGTAAAATTTTGTCATCAGGATTCTCCCATACTTTCTTCTATTCACAATGACGTATTTTCTTGCACTTTGCTCTATGTTTAATCAACTGTATGTGTTTGTCTAATCAATCTTCCTGCTTTTTTTAATCTTCCATTATAATCTCAGCTTTCTTCCAAGATGTTATCAATCATTGCTCAGTTCGACTGTAGATTTCAACAATCATTCAATTTATTGCCATGACAACGTTATCGACTTTAATTATCTGAAGTTACGTGCTTTGATTGCAACAGGTAGCGTCTTTTTCATCAGATCACAGGGGTACTATGAAAACAGCTTTTTCAATTGGGTCCTTTGAGAAATGAAATCGTGATGATGATGATGATGATGATGATGATGATGATGATGATGATGATGATGATGATGATGATGTTTGTGATGAAAGATGATTTTCATGATGTTGATGCTGATATGAATGATTTTGATTAGCATGATTAATATTGTACTTAAATTATATGTTAATCTATTATACTATATATTATATATCATGCAGTCATAATATGTGATATATTTTATATTTGTATCATACTTAGTATAGTTAATGATTGTAATAACCTTTGAGTCATGCTCCTCACAAGAGATTCAGTTTTCTAACTTCAGTTTTCGCTAACTTTTTCACCAAATTATGATAGTGATTTACCTAATGATTATGATGATCAATCGATTGATTGCGAAGATTAGTGGAAATTTTAGAGCTTTTATTTGTGTTGATGTGCCAAATATGTTATGCAAACATCCTTAGTCACAGCTTTTCTACATTGCACACTAACTTCATTTTGGAAAGCAAGTTGTTTACTTAAATGGATAGTTTTCTAAATATTTGCAGGTCCCTTTGAAAAGGGTTCCACTTTCTATTGCACTTGCATTCCTGATTACAAAAGCTTTCCACTTTTAGAGCCATCGTGCTCAATCAATCAAACTTTTATTGATTTCAACACAAAGTATTTTAGATATTTTATCTAAATAGTTGAGTAAATTGCAATATTGCAGTTGGTCTGTTCTCTTTTTCGAAATAAACTTTGCAATTATTAAGATTCCGTAGTGTTGTTGTTGTTGTTATTTTTGTTGCTGTTGTTGATTTCATGCAAATTTTAGCATGCATGCTAGTTCATTAGAGAAGATCTTGCAATCAAGTTTTTGTTGCAGTTAACTCATCCACCCATTGTTATTATTTTAAAACTTGATTTTTTTTATTTTTTCTTGTTATAGTAAACTTTTTCCAGCAGTAGCTGTCACTTTTATTTACAAGACAAGCCTACTTTTATAAAAAACCTTGTTTGTGCTGCAATGCGAAGTTCATCATGAGCAACGGTGATTTTTCCATGACAAAATTTTGTTGCATTTATTTTGACATTTGCCTACAAGCTTTGTTTTCAATGTCTTCTGATAGATTACTCACTCTTTTTGAAACTTTCAAGCGAATATGTGGAGTTTTTTAATCCAAATCACAACCTTAGTTGCATTTTGGATAATGTAATGCAATAAAACCTTAAAAAGATTGACGAAAGCCCACTTCCAATATTGTTGTGGCTTTTTCATATATGTTTTCATTGCAATTTCAGAAATAGGCTTAAGTTAAATGTTGAATGGGAATTACTAAAGTTAATCAATTTGTTTTTCCACTTCAGGATCTCATATTTTCACTTGCCAAATCCTCATTTGTTTGAGTTGGAAGCTCCCATAATTACTTGGGAGGAAAAGCAGCATATTGTGTCTGGTAATCAATCCTCATTCATAGCTGCCACTCTTTAAGCTACTGAGTTTCTGAATTCTTCCATTCAGACAATTTCATTGACAATTTTTCTTTCAATATGATTTTTTTTATATTTTACTTGTAATTCGGCCTCGTTTTCGGTGTTTGTGATCTTTAAGGATAAAGACGGCACAGTTTTTTGCAGAAAATTTGACGAAAGTATGAAATATGTCAGAAATAAATGGCCAGTTTTGTAAGTTTGCTCCAACCTGTAATATAATACTTCTTTTACTTGTATTTTTTATTGTATTTCACTATCTCGGCTCCACAGGGGAAATTTTTTGGACTTCTCAATGGTTAACTTATTGTTTTGTTTGTTTAGATGAGAAATGAAGTTTTGCAGAATGATTGAAATGTTTTGAATGTCTTTTGAACTTGAGAAGAGACATTTGCAGAAGTTCTTACATCATTTTTGTTTGAAGTCTTCAAAGTGTATGAGTGTATTTATTTTCGGACTTCTTTTTGGTAAATTTTTATTGAGTGGATTAATGAAAAATGTTGCTTTGCAGAAATTCAGTTTGCTTGGTGAAGTAGAGATGAAGTTGTAAGGGCTCAAGCCTCCTTCCAGATCTCGAAAGGAGGTATGCAGTAGGATTTATTCAAATATAATCATTATAATCACCATTATTGTACATGCTCTGCCTCTCTTGAAGATTGCATGGAAAAACTTTCACATTGTTGTGCATACTAATTTGCTCTTTTGTGAAGAAATGCGTGGTTACTATGGTTACAATTTACATGTATATAATTTGTACTACACAATACGTGACACTATTTGGTATTCCTGCAAAATTCTCAACCTTAATTTGATTTCTACAAAATTTTCTACAAAATTTTCAACATTAATTTTGATTTCTACAATTTTCAACGGTGACCTGGTTGAAAGGTTTTAGCAGCGATGTTTCTGGACTGGTTGTGGCTCTTTCCATCAAATCATACATTTCTGTTGACATCCAAAGGGGAATGGGGACAATTATCTCGAAATAATTGCCGATTACTCAATAGTTCTGCAAAATTTTTCAAAAAATTAGGATGGGTGTCTGCCATTCGGCAGTTTTCTTATTATTTGTTATTATTATTCTTATTATTTTTGATTATTATTCTTATTATTTTTGATAAAATATTTTGTTTAATGAAAGCTTAATGAAATCCAATGCTCTCAATATCAAGTTTAATGCTTTAAATGAAGTCAGTTTCGTAACTAGAGAATTTGCATGGTCTGAATTGTTATCTATGCCTCCTCCGGTTTGGCAACTGGTCCCCTCATCGCTGATAACCAGCTATTGAAAATGACGAAGAGACTGGCAGTGTCCCGGATGATAGGAAGTTGTCTCGCCTTGATTCATTCTTGAAATCTGAGGCATGTGGCCTTACTCTGTAATTAGTTTTTAAATATGTAATTATGAATATACACAGATCCATTACAAATATACACAGGTCTATTATGAATATACACAGATCCATTACTAATGTACACAGATCCGTTATTAATACTGTAAGTTTCAGTTTCCAGTGCTGTAGACTTCGATCTGAAAAATACAGACTGCAATTGTGTTTTGCTATTTCATTCAGACGACTTCTCACTGTGAACTTTTCGTGATAGCTTCCTAAAAGCATAAAAAACGTAGTTTTTCGCAAATTGATGTGAGTAGGCACTTAGTTTTTTTTCCATCAGAGGAAAAGTTTTATTTCAACTTAGTTACTCTTTCTTTCTGATAAGATAAACTACGACAAGGCCAACTTACCTATTTCAGAACCTAATTCTACAAACTGATTACATTATTTTGTTTATACTATTATTTTACCAAAAGTAGATAACTGTAGGAGGGATACCTGGGATGTTTTAAGCTCTTAGCATTAGTAATAAGTGTTCAGAGTAAATTCAAGTCTTTTCTTTGCACCAATAGTTAGTATAATGTTGTCATTTTAATATGTGAACAATGTAGAATTACTCAGAACTCAAATTTATTTTTAATGGTTTACCGTTTCTTCTCTAAAAAATATGACTTCACTTTCTTCCCCAGGCTCTTCTGCCACCAGATCTCCAACCCAACAACGATGACCGAGATTATAACGCCAGCTGACAATACCAAGTACACACCAAGCATTTCTTTCACGTCGAGACGAGATTGTGAAACTGAAACGAGGCAATGGTGCTTTTCAAAGGACGTAGCGAAAAAGTTTAGTAGGTCATTTGAATTTTATTTTAGTTTCAGAAAGCATCTCTTTAAACCGTATGAAAAACCGACCTGCTTTCGTTTCTTTTGGACACTGGTTTTGATACTCCCACCATTTTCTTTGAAATGTATCCGTAGCCCCTTGCTCTTGCAGCTTCAGTAATCCAAGGGACATTGAATGTGTGTATTTTGATGTCAGTGGAAGACCAAATGCGAAACTCATCGGCTGAAGGACGTTATTCACTATCAAAAGCAAATAAGCATTTTATTTGACACGTCCAAATTATAATTCCAAGGGATTGTTACATGAATTTTTCAAGTTTATTTGAAAATTTCAACAAATAGGACTCTTTCGATCATTTCTTTTCTATCTTCCTCATATTTTCAATTTCTTTCGTTCATAGTCTTCATTTGATTCCATTTTTATATCTTATTACCTTCATATTTAGTCATTGATGATTGTCATGCCATAAACAATTGATAACAACAACAACAACAATAGTCGTAATGGCTTTCACATACCCATTACCAGTTCACACACTTTTCTTCCTGTGTAGTAATTCAGGAAAGGCTCCTCCGCAACGAATGCATGCAGCGCGTTTTCTCTGACCATTCTTACGGCTTCCTCGTGTGTAGCTACAAGGGTGCTTTTCTCATTGGCAATACCCCATACCTTCTGATACATGCTGTTTGTTGATTGCTCAATCACCTTTGCTATTGCACTGTCCTTTATCAATATCATTTTGTAACTGTTAGTCATGGCTTGATCTAATGACGCCACTGGTAATTCGCTTGTCTTCAGCACCAGAAACGAGGCTAGATTAGCTGTATACGTTGCATTCCATATCAATACACAGAACCAGAAACAGCCAGCGAGAATTCGACCTGCAATTTTCATGTCCTTAATTAGCACATTAATTTATATGTTTATGCAATTATTATTAAATTAGCAAACATGAACCATAGTTGGAGAAAGTTCAACCTCTGTCGTCAAATCAGACCCTTTTATGTCGTCACCTTTTCGAATCAATGATTCGCCCTTGTACGGCCGAAGTCTAATCTGTTCTTAGTGAATTTCGTCAGCAGTTGCTTAATCATTCAAATAAAATAATTTCTAGTTTTGCAATCCTCAATGATCTGTAGCCTTGCATTTTGGAGCCTTCAGGGAAACTTAGAATCAGCAATTTCTTCATTATGACCTTAACTTCGCATTTGTTTCCATCACATCTTATGGGAAGCGAAGGAGGGACAAGAAAAGTGCAATGTTATGTCCACCTAGAGGGTTTGCCACAAGCACTAATTGCAGATTCCAAGCAAACATGTTATATTTGGTTTCTTAGTGATATTTTCGCTTCAATTTGTTTTCATACCTGATAGATTCCTAGGTGTATTATCAGCTCCTTGTGTCAGCATACAGGCCATGCAGAACCAAAAGCTATTGAACAGATTGAACTCATCCCCCTCCTCTCCCTGTTCCTGTTGTGTTTGTCTCCAGCCATAAGGACTATGTTTATCAACGAGATGGACAATGAAAGTGACCACTATGCAACTTGATAGAAGCAAACACCATGCTGGAATTGTAAATGGTAGCATAAATTGTGTCAAATCAATGTCTTTTTCCTGTTTCTTCTTGACAAGAAGACCAACAGAGAAATGCATGAATGGTTTTGTAAAGCTGAGATCCTTCTGGCGGCTTGCAGATACGACAATCGGATTCAAAGCGATGTCGGCTCTCTAATTGTAGAAATGACTATCATTATGAGACGCAAAACTGAAAAAGACTGTTAACTTTAAAGAATGCAGATCTTTAAGAGATGAATTTGTAGATGGAAATTTGAAGAAAGGTAAAGACGGAGAGTTGATGAAAGATATTCTGTGGGACGTCAAACTCTGCTGCGCGGCCTGTGATTAGGTAATTGGTTATGATTATGTACTTCAAAATATGCTGATGTATGTACTTACACTGTGTTTACGAATGTTACTATTGAATGCGTTTCTATATGTGTGACATGGGATGCTACGGCAGTGTAAAGATAGCAAGTCTACAGATAGGAAACCTAAAAGCGAAGGTACCATTTGAACGCTGGAAGCCTGTAGTTATATATTTCAAAAACAGTACCTGACATGTTGCAATAAGAATTTTGTGATTAATTTAATGTAGAAGTTTGCAAGATATTGACAGAAATGAAAAGAACCTCATTTGTGACTTCATCTATTAACCCACTGATATTTTTCACTTCACGTATAACAAACTTGAAATTCAGCTGCGTCGCCAATTTTGCCAACAAATCGTAGCTATATCCAGAAACTGAGAGGGAATTTTGGTCATCCTTTGATATGAAGACGAATGGTTCTTGCTAAATATGTACAAAATGGAAGATTTGTGAGTTTATAACAAATGAATTAGTTGTAAAGACAATCGTCTGATGAGCAATTACTGTGATTGCAATGATTACAGTGATTAAAATGATTATTGTCACTGCAGTGATTTTATCTGAATTTCTTGTCTGAAGAACCACATTATTTGGTTGTATTATTTCATATTTATTCACCAAGATCCAACAGCAGTGAATCAACTCTGAGGGTTTTTCATGTTAAACAAATCCGAAGATTTTTCATGTTTACTATTTCTGGATTTTTCCTGCTTTAATATAGAGCTGTAGTGTTGTTTGTTGACAAAACTGTTGATAGTGGCCTTAGCATACCTGCATTGCAACAACCTGCAACGTCTTGTGAGCTATCACTGTTGTTGGTAATTCTCTGTTCTGTATGACTTGCCCTGTCAGCTTTGCACCTGCGCTTGGCGAGTATGAACCAATCTGAAAAAGGAAACAAACTATTATGTAATGAAAATTGTATTTATTGTATATTATATTGTAATATAATATTGATTGGTATAGTATAATTTAATGTAATATAGTATAGTCTAATATGGTAATACTTAGTGTAATAGAATGTACTATGGAACAGCATAAAGTTATATCAATTAATGTAATGTATTGTAACATAATATAATGCAACATAATTTAATGTGATATAATGTAGTATAGCACAATAATTATAGTATGATGTAGTATGGTGTAATTTGGTGTGATGTGATATAACTTTTTCAAACTGTTTAAGTCAGGAGTGATGAGCTTACCACATGAAACTTGTCTTTGCGTAGATTCAGTATCTCAAGCTGAGCCTCGTTTCTATAATCTTTTTGATTTATTGATACTTGCCCAGTAAGGCCATTGGCAACCATCACCTGCAAAGTGTAACCATGGTCAGAATGTAATTATGGTCAATATTTCATAATTGTGCAAAATGTCATGGCTCTTGAGGTACTATCATTCTATCGTAGTTTGATGCCAATGCATATGTTCACAGGCACGAGCAGCCTTCTATTGTTTTGAACATCATTGTGAAGCATGTAATTGGTTATGCTCTTGAAGGGTTTTCGCTTCAGTTGTATCATTCAAATTAAAAGACTTTGCTTCCAACTATTTATGCTTTTTGACAAAAATATTGAAACACAAGCACAGAAATGTTGCTTATGTCTATCATAAACATTGCTATGCAATTTTGAATTGTAGGGTGCTTGCTTGTCATGCCCATTTTTTCTGCTCCATCTCGTCATATCTTTTCTTATCATATTGTATCCTATCATATCTTTTCTTATCATATCATATCTTTGCATATCCTATTAGAATATTTGAATTGCATCACTTGATTGGATTTGGAAATTCAACGTAATTAATTAATGTTACCTGTTTGATCGCATCTTGAACTTTCCCAGCATTTGCTGACCTGTTTGGAAATAATTGATTGTTTGTTGTAGTTCTTTCTACCTCCCATTGGCCATTGGAAATCACGTGGTGTGTAGCATTTGCAATGAGGTATATGGCGTCGTGTAGTAGCACAGCTGATTCCTAGAGTGAATTTCACAATAAAGTAGCAAAATGGCCGATTTGTTTCTGAGTTTTTCCATGCTTTGACTTTTATCATTGGCAAAAGTTATTCTCTGTTATTATCCGTCAATAATCAGGGCTTATGTATAATAAATGTACCACCATATCATTTGGTATACATGCGTTTGATCTCATTATGAGAAAGATGTTATGTGAAGTAATTCCATCATATTTCAGTTTTTATTTAGAATTATTTTACCTATTTTACGCATGAAGAATTGAATCAATGCTTTTTTCTCTTCATGAAGCATGCCATTCATTTAAAACCATCAATTTTAGGAAAATAGTTTGAAATAAATGCTTTTATTTTTTGTTACTAACCGGGAGATCATAGCCAGTATATTCTGAGGAATGTCTAACATGCTCCAATAAATCTCTATACTCTTTTCCTTGGTTTTGCTTGAGTTTCAATGCAATTACCTTATCTGTAGGATTCGCGTTGTACTCTGTCGAGTTCTGCAACAAATAGAAGAGCTATGTTGAGAGTGAGTAGCATGCAGATCATTTATGATTGGCTTTGTATGCAAGCAGAATCATTTCCATAATCATTTCCATAGATGAATTTATTTAACATGCTATTTTTTGCTGTTTAATAGTGCTCAATAATTCGTAGACAGTTTGAATCAAACATATAAAGCATGAAATAGATTTAAGGACAGACAATCGTTAAGTTGCAAACCACGTGAGGAAGTATCCATGTTATACTTTCTCCTAAGCTTGTGCATGAGCATTGAAGATTAACCTATCAAAAAAAAGAATATCAAAGTTATACAATTAGTTACCTTATTTTACTAATATAAACCATCATCATAATAATTTTTATAACTGTTATCAGGATTGCTGTTTATTCTATTATATTTCACGTACTTTCGCATTCATTCAAAATCTTCACCATCTTTTCGTTTACTTACCATGAATCATCGGTACTTTCTGACAAACGGAATTCTTACTTTCCATTTGTTTTTGCTACAAAACATCAAATGCTTTACATAAACAAACAGCAAGTAGTTTTTTAATAGAAGTCCTCGATTTTCATGTTCAATCCACGCTTTTGTCAAGTTTTATTTGCAATTTGGTTTGTTTGGTTTTATTTGTGATTTTCACTTTGAGAAATGCGCTTTTTGAGATTTTTGTGTTCGACTTCATAAATGCTTTCGTTTTATGATAAGTATCTCAAAATAAAAAGATTAAAGCCTGCAAAATCAATCTCGCTAATATTATTACTTTACTGTTTTATTTCATTCAATTTTAATCCATTTGATTCCACTGCTTTCTCTTGAACTTTTGCAGTATTTTGTTTGTGGTGCCACACGTTGAATTGCACTGTGTTGCAAGGTATTGCACTGTGTTGCAAGGTATTGTTTTCAACAGTATGAGCTATTCAATGCAAATTGCTAGGATTTCATTGAAAATTCCACTGGCCACACATGACTCACAGCTGCGTTTAAAAATTTTTCCTTATCAACGGCTGTCTATTATAATACTTTGTAGAGGACCCTTTTGTCAACTTAATATTTAATTTTAGTTGAATTGCTTACAATATCCATGATAAGTTCCATGTTTCCCAGATCCACAAATAGTATTATGGTCCGGATGGTCATCCCCTTGATGCTTTGAATGTCCTGCAGCGCGTGCGAACTGAGTTCAGCATTGCTTCCAAAATTCAAATATACCAGCTCCTGCTTCTTCAAGATGTTTCTCGACTGCTCCAAAAAGTTGGTTACTTGCTTTGATCTCATTACTAAAATAGAATCGAGAAGGCCTTTGCATTTCATTTTCTTTCGATTTTTAACTCTTCAAATTTAAACTTGGCATAGAATTTTGGGGCATGTATTAGATTGATGTTGTTGAATCTGATGATTCTGCCAGCAGACAATGTTGCAAACTCACATTGCTGCCAACCCATGATGTTGTCAGCTCACAATGCTACCAACCCGCAATGTTGCTAACATACAATGTTGCTAACCCACATTGCGCCAATTCACAATGCTGCCAGCCAACAAAGTTCTGAGCTCACAATGCTACCAACCTACAATGTTGCTAACATGTAATAATGTTGCTAGCCCACATTGCGCCAATTTACAATGCTGCCAGCCGACAATGTTCTCAGCTCACAATGCTGCTAACCCACTATGCTGCCAACCCACAATGTCGTCAGCTCACAATGTTGCCAAGATATAACGTTGTCAGTCCACAATGCTACCAACCCACAATGTCGTCAGCTCACAATGCTGCCAACCGACAATATCCTCAGCTTACAATGCTGCCAACCCATAATGTTGTCAGCTCCAAATGCTGCCAATCCACAATGCACCCAGCCCACATTGTTGCCAAAATATAATGCTGCCAACCCACTGTCTATAACCCACATTGCTGCCAACCCACAATGCTGCCAACCGATAATGTTGTCAGCTAACAATACTGCCAGCCCACAATGCTGCCAATCCACCGTGTTGTACGCCAGAGCTCAGGTTCTTGTCGAAATTACTATTGTTATCGAAGGAGGCTTTATTGAATTGAATGATTTATTGAATTTTCCCTTAAAACTTTGCTACAATGATTTGGCAATTTTGCTAGCTATTTGTTTGCCAGTTCAAGGCATTGTGTTGAGGTCCTTGCTCTAACTAATGTGTCTGGTTATTCCCTATAGGGCACTTCCACAGTGATGGACGTACATTTTGTGCAAATTTTATTCACTATCTTCAGTACCTTGAAAGCCCACAAAAGGCTTGTTGGGTTTTAAAGCGCTCTATCGATATTTAATAGATAAGGCAGTACAAACAATGGGAAAATTTTGTTCAGTGTCTTGTAGTTACCTTGGAAAGACCGTGCAAAAAGCTCGTTACGGATATACACTTGGTTTGCTTGATGTGGATTCGCAGTATAGAAACAATACTAACCATCATAGACAATGATAGCCTCGGTTACATTTGTAGCTTTGAGAACATCAACAACAGCCATATTTATTGTTGAAAGGCCTGGGTACAACGAAATTTCATGATCGCAAATCGCATAGTCATCAACGAGCATCAGCTGATCACAATCAAATCGGCCCAGTTTTACCAGTGTTGAATTCAACATGTCAGCTGCGATATCTGATGGTATCTGTGGAGGAGTTACTTCAAACAATGCAGTCGTGTCTTCGTTCATTAACTTGATAACTGGAAAAAAAATTTTAATTTCATTGGGCTGTATTTCATAGCTGTTCCCCTAGTAGAAAAGTTTGGTTCTTTTTGGAAGAAGGAAAATTGTCAAAAATACTTGATTCTTCATTGATAGGAAGTTCATATTTTGACATTGGTTTATTATTCCTTCTGATTTTTAAGTAATATCTTGCTCCCATGATGGATAAATATCTACCGAACCAATTTAAGCATGGTGAAAGTATCTGCATACCAGAAATGAGTAGCATACCTCATACATTCGTCATTACATCATTTCAATATTCAGTCACTTTGCTACTAGAACAACACTCTACATGAAAGCAAATGTGATGTTCTGTAGAGATCATAAAGATTTTCCTACATATTCAATGCAAATGCCCTTGATCAAATTGTGTACACTGCTAAACTGTTTTATAAAATGTACTCACCTGTACAATTGGCTCCATTTACATTACCCAAAACCTTACCCTTACCCTAACTAACCCTATCTCTAAAAACGAATTCACCTCATCAGTTACTTACTACTAGTCAAAGCATCATCTACAGTTAACGATGTATTGATCATGTTGATTTTGGTATTTGGCAGAATCGTTGTATCCTTGTTGATCTTCTCTATTGTTTCTTTCATCACTGCTTGATGAACTTGATCGTTTGGAGTGGTGATAAGCCCTTGAAGATGAAAGCAGAAGACCCCATATAATTACTGGTAGAAATATTTCTCATATTATGCATCCCAAAGTAATTTGATGAAAATCAAAGCCACAGCTCGAAAAGAACGGGCGAATTTTGGCAGGAATTTTTCAGGTGATTTCTAAACATTATATTTCATAAAGTGCTCATTTTTCTTAAAAAAGAAGATGCTGCATTGAGGGTGAATTTCCTGAATGACAAAATTAGCTGATAATTTTATGTTCTAATCGATTTGGAAAGCTATCACCATATCTCTGAACATTGAACCTTATCGTACTTGTTTGAGATCACAAGATTTAACCTGAGTTGCAATTTTTTATGATTCCTATTTTGCATGTTTTCATTAATTGATGTTGCTTATTAACTGCTTGGCAAAAACTCACGATAATCTTCAGATATTTTATCATTAGGCCTACTCCAACTCCTGGAGCCGTGTTGAGGAGACTGGGAATCAGCATTTCATTTTTACATGATAGCAATTCACTTCAGTTTCCCTAATTCCTATCATGCTTTTGAGGGAAGTAACTGAACAATGACTTATTGTCTTCCTGAGGATAAGTATTTTGGGTCTTTAGAGCCTTTTTACATTTCCTGCTTAATGTCCCATGTTAGTTTTGATTTGCAAACCGAGCAATCTTTTACTGTCTGCTATCTTTTTAATAGTCAGTAAATTAATGACGAATCTTGTTGCTAGGGGTTTCACAAAAGTTTCGTGCTTTTGTGTTGCCTATTGGGTATAAATGGAATCTTTTCTTTTTGATTTTCTCCATAGAAATCATGGAAAACAAACTAGAGAATTATTCATTTAATTTTAATTTGTGGTTGTTGGTTTTGTGTTTGGTTAAAGTCGGTTGTGACTGTAATCATTCAGTTTTGGCCAGCCTTTGCAAAATATTTCCAATCTCAGCAATGCTACCTGCTATTCAATTAAGACGGTAAACAAAATATTTCCACTGACTGAATTAATTTGGTTTTTAATGTCATCAATTATGCATAAGTATAGATATCATTTGAATTCTGTTTGAGTTTTCTTATTATCTAGCAGTCTGAATTTATGACAGCCTTTTGTGTGTACTTACGGTCTTAATTAGTCGTCATATTTAGAAGTATCTAGCTATTTTACATCACCATCAATTTGAATTGCAAATTGCTATTCCTGTGTTTTGGTTTTCTGCCATTACATGACACTGGCATGGTTGTCTTTTTGCATAATATTGACAAAGGTAGTTCATTTCTAAATTTTTCCAACTTCAAATCAGTCACCCCTGGAAACCATTTGGAATACATAATGTGTTATTCAATTCTCAGGTAATGTCCAAAAATGTGACTCTGATTTATGCTAGCATGAAAATTGCATGAATTAGCATGAATTGTCATGGAATCGCCCCCCCCCCCAACGTGAAACTTGAAACATGTAGCATGAAGTAAAATTCTAGTGCTCAAATTTGGCTGGTTCCATCTTTCATCGTGGAAACATTTTAGCAGCATCTAGGATGATGGTGGAAGGAGATCAACTTGGTACCAATTTTGAAAAAGCGACCAGAATAGGCCGTTCCTTTAACATGGGTGCCACCAAGCTAGCCATTTCTTCAGAAGGTAATATCAAAGTAAACATTTGACTGACAGGCTCTTATGCTGCTTGAAAACCTCTTCCCTACTACCATTCCCTGACTGATTGACAAGCAAACGTCATTTTTATGAGTCGCTCCATTTTTGGCAGGAACGCCGGAGCATCTTTTTTGGTGAGGGGACTGGGAACTAGAGGCAAGTTGCTATTGGCTATGGTAGGGTGGGTCAAAATATTCTCATATGGATAAAGCTCCCTGTCGTTTAGAGGTAGTGTATCCTTTGGAACACTCTATGAGACAACATAAAATCGGCTCAAAACATAAAAGGTTTCAAACAATTGATCAACAACTGGAAGGGAGAAGAAATGTTCATGTACCAAATCTAAACAGAGAGTTTTTATTAAATGGTTAGTTTGCACTAGCTTACTTTGGCTACCCTTTTTTGCCAACTTTAAATTAGTTAATCATTATCACCATTACTATTATCAGGGGTGGAGCCCCTTACACTTTTTACAAGTACGTCCTTAGATTGCAAGAAAACCCCTTTTTGAGTATCAAAATGCATCTTCTCTTAGAGGAGCTCCACTCCTGATAATGATAATTGTTTTGGAAACTTCTCATTGAATATTTATCACTAATTACAAGAATACACTTCACAACATACTTGGCAGTGTAAAAATGTCTTGCTTGTAAAGAACATACAAAATTTAACATATTGGACAAAATAGAAGAAAATCTATAAAAATAAGCAGATGAAAGAAGTGGAGAAATTAAATAACAATAATGATAGTAATAATTAACTTATTAACAGTTGGTAAAAAAGCGTAGTTTAAAGTAACCCAGTACAAACCAACTATTAAAGTACAATTCTCTCTATTTACATACGATATTACGAATACTCCCCACCTTCGCCCCAGACCCCCTATGAGCTACTGCTTCCAAAACCTTCTAAACTCTTTCGTTTTTGTATTCAGGTTTATTTTAGTCGCATGGCAGCTTCTGTGGATATCATTTAAAACACTGAGAATTTTCTAAGTCTTAGATATTTAGGTTTCATATTTTTGCATATATTCTGTTATTTGATATATGCATACTCTCTTATGCTTTTTTCATTGATTTCCGTGAGTCCTGTTTAACAAAGAAAGTAAATTGTAGGTTAATGAATGGTATGCATCTTACATATAATGCTACTCACCAAATGTTGTTGTATTTGGAACAATGCTCCCAGAGCATATCTTCAAGGTTAGCATAAAAATGTTCACAAGCCAGATGTGAGAGTGAAAAGTTTTTGCCATATCTTGTGCCAGCCTGTTCTCTATAATCAGATATAGGTGCCATTAGACATGGAGAGTAGAGCACCATTTTTAAAGTTTTTTTTAATATTTTAATGTGTGTGGAAGTCCCACATTTTGTCTTGAGGTGATGTTGGTGAACTGATGGAAAATTTCAGAAGTGTAGTACTATCTTCATATGACTTTAAGAACTAAATTTCATAAATTCTTGTTCCTTTCCACATTTATTTCGTGATTTTTGTCCGATAGGCTCTTATTGTTCATGACACGTCATTTACCTAATAACAACGGACTTTGTTTGATTACATAATTTTTCATCCCGTTCATCCCTCAGACTACTCCAAACTTTTATACCCGAGGCGAACAAAAGAGATTAATCTTCATGTTTGGCCTGATGCCTCATGGAATTTTCAGTTTTAAAAATAACTGAGCTGCGCTTTCTCTGACCTGATTCCCATCTGTCCCCTTACTTCCTTTTTGAACAATTAGATATATGTTTAGTATATCATTATTTATTTTTGTTGTTCTTGGTTGCGTCTGTGTTAAGGACAGATTTGTTGGAGGCAGTTTAATGCAGGATTTGGCATCCGTACTTGCTGCCATTGTTTAATTCAGTCATTCTTTTCCATCCTACTCATTTCAATTGCAAAATTATTCCTTATTTTGGAAAAATTGCCGAGGTCTATGCTAGGAATGTTTACTTTGCAATATCATGGTTTTTTTACTACTTCAACTTATAGAAGTGAAGGACTGATGATGAAGTCTTGATATTTTCCATGATATTTCATCATCTTTCATTCATCATTAAAAAGTTGGTTGGTACTCTTCATGATATTGTATTTGATAAAAGTGATTCTAGATTAAATGATTCTTGATAAGGCGATTCTTGATTATGAATATTTTCGTTAGAAAAGAGAAGCTGAACTTTTTGTTGTGCTGAACGTGGGAGCTCTATTTTGTTTATCTTGAATTTTACGTTTCATTAAAGCGATCTTAAGAAATTAGCTACAGAACTTGAATTACATTTATCATCCAGACTACTTTGATTTAAACTCAGATGACAATTTGAATATGAAGATTTTCTTTTTACTTTGAAGATACATATGTTTTTGTTAAATATCTTACAACCAGTGAAGTAAAACACACCAGTTGTAATGAAGAGTTCTGAGTTATGAAATTCATTTCTGTGATGATGTTTACTATTTTTACAAAAAATATCAAGTTCAAATCAAGTATTAGGCGACTACAGTTAGTTTTCGCATTAGAATGTTCGACAAAAGTATTTCTATTAATGATTATTTACAAACCGCAGAAGGCATTTCATTATGACTATATTTGAGATACAAACCTTCAGAGAATTCTTGCTAAATCATCATCTTCCGAAAGGGTAAACCATTCAACAATGTCTTTACTTCTGATCGGACTTATGCGAATTATGAGCTAGAGGTGGGCCAACTGACTTTAGAAAGCAGCGCAGATTTATAAAAGTCAGCTGCTGAGTACAAAAGCAAACTCGCTTTTTGAACTGATTGAATTATTTATTCCACAACCTGCCTCATATTGAATTTTGCTGAATTGGGAACTTTTGGCAACCTGCTACGTCATTTTGTTATATAAGATATCAATTCATAACGTCAAGCCTCAATTCTAGCAATGCCCAATTTTCACTGCCCTTATTTCCATCTTCATATTTTTCTTAAATGTTTTCCGTTATGATCAACGCAGATTGACCTGGGCTGTATCAAACATTCTTCTCTGTTTCTATGTTGAGGTCTCTTTACTAGGATTTCTTTATTTATGGCATTTTCTCATTGATCCTCCTTCATTGATTTTAACTCTACATTTTATTCAATATGGTTTCCTATTAACTTTCTTCATAGAGAAATTTTCATCATGGTTTCTTCATTACTTTATACTTTCTTCTAGTCTTTTTCTTAGAAGAATCAGCTTCCCCTGTTAGGTCTCTTTATAGAGAAATCTTTATTGTAGCTTCTTCATCAATGCTCCCTTCTTACGTCTCTTCACACAGGAATCATTTTCATTATTGCTTCTTCACCTAGGCTTCACATTTAAGGTCTCTTCATAGAGAAATCTTTATTGCAGCTTCTTAATCAATGCTCCCTTGCTACGTCTCTTCACACAGGAATCATCTTCATTATTGCTTCTTCATCTAGGCTTCACATTTAAGGTCTCTTCATAGAGAAATCTTTATTGCAGCTTCTTAATCAATGCTCCCTTGCTACGTCTCTTCACACAGGAATCATTTTCATTATTGCTTCTTCATCTAGGCTTCACATTTAAGGTCTCTTCATAGAGAAATCTTTATTGCAGCTTCTTAATCAATGCTCCCTTGCTACGTCTCTTCACACAGGAATCATTTTCATTATTGCTTCTTCATCTAGGCGTCACATTTCAGATCTCTTCATAGAGAAATCTTTATTGTAGCTTCTTCATCAATGCTCCCTTGCTACTTCTCTTCACATAGGAATCATCTTCATTATTGCTTCTTCATCTAGGCTTCGCACTTCAGGTCTTTTCATAGGTGAACATTCTTCATGGCCTCTTCATGAAAGTGCTTTCTTTTAATTCTCTTTATAAAGGAATGGTTTAATAAAGTTTGTTCATGCAAGTTACTTTTGCTTAGGTGGCTTGGCAGTTCAATTGTTCTCAATTATTTGTCGTGCTGTAGTTTTGTTGTAACGTTCCAGGGACGGACCCAAGGGGGATCAAGGGGGAAAATGCCTCCATGCACCAATATTTCCTATAGCAAACAATTGTGCGAAGAAACTTCTTACATGCAAAGGCAATAACGTGAATCAGATCGTCCACCCTCCCCCCCCCAAAGTCCAGCTCTGGATCCGCGCCTGCAATGAGCCAAATACCTTAAATTATTTGATAACTCTATAATTGTGTCAGATCAGTGCGCACACAAGGCTGTGAATCGCATGATGTATTTTAAAGTGATGTTGGCTGATTTAGTAAGTGTTAAATGAAGGATTTGTTCTCCATCAACATTGTCCATCCACTGCCCTTATCATGTGATTTCTGTTTAGAAAGCGCAAATTATTTATCTGATACATGCAATGATAATATTTTAAGATTTGAATGGTGAAAAGCTGTGCTAAAAAGAATGTTTTTGAAATTGAATTAATAGAAGAGAATCATTTGTATAATTTTAGTTTTTCCGTTTGAACGAAAGGCGGCGTTGGCGCTGTTTCAGTCTTGTCATCTTTTGTTTGCCTATTGATGTTCCGTCTTCTATCGCACAGTTTTGTTTACTGATGCATTCAATGCTTGTTCGAATGCTTGTTCGATCTTTGCTTTCAATACTTTTCAATTTTGTGGTTTACCTGCAACAGCATTTCAATGGAACATTTTCATATGAATCATTTCATTTGTAGGTTCGAAATTTTATCTAGAAGGACCTGCAGAATTAATTAACTTCATTCGAATAGCTTTTGATTAATATATGTAAGCACTTCGATCCTAAATGCTATACAGCGAGTTCACTAAATATCAATTCCTTGAGTGTTTACGATGGTGAGAAATTTGGTTTCTATCACATGCTTTCAACTGCATTTCATTTTAAATTGTTGTATGAATAATATGATTTTATTCTTTATTTATTTAATTAGTAAAATTTTGTTGCATTTCCAGGTATACTTCCAGTGCTTGATTTCCTTGTTTGGCAGTTTGCTCTGGTTCATGACTGTAAAGGCAGCTGCACCTGTTATCACTATAGGTAGTATTCAGTGTTTTAATTTGCACTTTTGTAATGACTGCTGATGATGGAAAGTGATCGCTTTAATGGCTTTACTGTTGATCGGTCATGATTGATGATGAAGATTGTGATTAATATGACTACGACAGGATAATGATTATGATTCCGTTAATGATAATGGCAGTAGTATAACTGATGATGATGATTCTACACTGCCTTAATGTAGTGAAGTGTATCATTCTATACTTAAAATATATTATTGTAATCATGAGATTTTAGAAAATTATGATGATTATGATTGAAACAGAGTTTGATCAGTGTTGTTTTCCTGATGATACCGATAGAAGTTATGATACTAATTCAATTCAATTGTTCAACAACATTTTTTAGGGTATTTGCAAAATGGAACTGCACCAAACCTGGGTCTAGATGAAATGCTGGTTGAAGTTAATTCCAAATTCACTTCATCGGTCAATTTCAAAATCAAATATTTTGATTTCAATAAAATCAAAAGCGACTCCTATGAATTACTAGGCAAGTTATTTCTAATCATTTAAACTTTGTACTCAATATTGTAGTTTGTTCATTATTTTAAGAAAGTTTTTTCTTCATTTGAGTTTGCAGTTGTACTTTACATTTTAAAATTTGTTAATGTTTTCTTGAACTTTATTCCTTTTTTGATTGATTATCTTTCTTGAATTGATAGTGGATCCTATATATAAACTTTCATTACTGTTTTAGTGCATGAAAAGTGCTTGCCCATTATATTTAAGAGAATTATTGATCATCAAAAATTGTCCCAACGCACTTCGATCAGCAGGGCTGTCCTTACTTGAAATTCCAAAAGTTTGCACTGAGATTTTTGGAAGAGCCTTTGAATGTACTGCATCTCATACTTGGAACTTTCTAAGTTGTAACATTAGACATGTATCTTCTTTCAAGAAAGCAGTGAACACTTATTTGTTGAGCAAGCCCTTAGTTTCTACGTATATTTCTTTTATAGATACTGTTATTTTTAGAAACTTTATTATAATTTAAAATAATTTCGATTTGATATAATATTTTAGTTTTATACTCTAACTTACTATTATAGGCATCGAGAGCATTGTGACGTCACTTCCTATTGTGAAGGAATAATAATTGACCTTCTGGTTTGTGGAAGGAAAATAGATCCAAGTTCTTTGAAAAATATCATTGCCAATCTCTAGCTTTTGCAATGTTCATGTCTTTTGCAGTTTTTCTTCAGCTTTTGAGTTACCTTCAAAACTCTTGATCTCAGTTTTTATATTGTTTAGAATAAGCGCTAAAAGCATGGTGAAGTTTTCTATTTTGTGTTAGGCACGGACGCCATGTTCAACGTGTCAATAATGCTGGCAAGAAGAGTGCCTGTTAAAATATCACAAAGTTTAACAAAGATTTTGCAAGTACCGTTGATTACAACAGAATTAACGCCATGCCATTCAAGCATTGGAAATCATGAAGTGAATTGTGCAAATGAGTTTTTGATCAGCGTTGGTTTGAAGCAACTCAGTTCCAGTGTTCTACAATTCATGAAGAAAATCGAATTCAAAAGTGTTACTGTTGTATTTCAAAGTAAGTGATTACAATGATGGTAGTGATGATTGGGATTATTATTATTATGGTTGTGATGTTCATAATGATTGTAGTGATGGCTGAGATGATGAAAATGATAGTAATGATTGCAAGAGTGGTGGATGTGGCAACAATGATAATTCAGATCAGGTTATATCAGTGATGATTTTTAAGGTCATGATGATGATGATGATGATGAGGATGATGACAATGGCGATGATGATTGATGATAGTGATTGATGATGATGATGATGCTGATGATTGTGATAATGATGATGATGATGGTGATGGTGATGGTGATGGTGATGATTGTGATGGTGATGATAATGATGATAGTGATTGATGATGATGATAATATTGATGATTATGATGATGATAATGATGATGTGATGGTGATGAATGTTGATTTTTGTTTTTCAGCAAAGCGTGTCACTTACTTAAACGTTTTTATGAACAATATCGGTGGATCGCTTGTTTCTAAAATCTTTCCAGTGGAGACAGACTATAAAGGCCAAATCTCCAGCTACTCCATCGAGAAATTGAAATCTTTGGAATTTGCAACTGAGAATTTAATTGTGCTAATTTACGAAGAGGATGATTTACCACACTTTTTTCAATTGGTAAGAATTTGCAATTTTTGCATTAAAAATTTGACTTTTGATTATAAATCTTCCTTGTTTTTATTGATTTGGTTACTCTTTTATTTTGGAAATTGCAGAATTTGATGGATAGTGTTAATCTTCAAAGCATTCAAGTGAAAACCTTTATTTTGATTTCAGAAGCTTTTTTCGTTTCTTGCTCTATCTTTGCTCTGTCTTTGGTAATCCCTGGACTTTATTAGAATTTTTCTCTATTTCTCTTTAACTGACAATTCTACAATGAGAGTAGCTTGAACATGACTAAGATTTCAAGCCCTTATTTCTGCCTACTCTCAGGTGCCAAATAAACGTCCCACCCCGCTTATTAGTTTCCGATTTTTTTCCAACCCCTCGGACCTTATTAGGACCCCCCGTTTACTAATTTTAGGGAAATTGACTTTTTTACAAACCCCTCATTTCATTTTCTCGCTTTGTTAGTACTATTTACGCCCAATTTTCATGGCAAAATATCTTACTGCTGTATATAGTTTAGCTTTATGCTCTATGACATTCTTTCCGTCCTTGTATAATCATTTAAAGCCTTTTCTCAAGTTCCATTCCCCCGTTTATTTTGACCCCCCGTTTATTAAATTTCGGAATTTTTCCCGACACCCTGTCTGTTAGGACCCCCTGCTTATTTGGCACTTGAGAATACTTGCTACTGCCGCTGTAGGGTCTTGCGACAGTCTCCAATCTCAAGGCTGCTTTGAATTTCAAATTTTAGTTACTTTGTCCATTCATTATTTCACTTACTTATTGTTTTCATTCATTGACTATTGCACTTTTCATTATGGATTCCCTTTCAGATACATCTAATTGATTCATAACTTTTAATATATCATATATCTTAATGAACTTTATAGTAGAACTCTAATGATCTTCATTTACAATTATTCATGTTCAAAAATTATAGACATTTTTTCTATCGTGATAGCTTAGAAGCAACCAAATGAACATTTGTCATCGGAGAGTCAAAATGGTGTATTTTGGACTTGTATGTATATCAGAAATAATTTCATAATTTGAACAGAATCCGTTTGTATTTGAAAACTGCTGAAAACAAAATTCTATTGCGATTGAAAACCTCAAGTAAATGAAAGGAAATGCTAGAATAACAAGAAACACTAACTACCAGCAAGGTTTCTTCCAAAAATTGTGATCGAAATTATGTGTTGTTTGTACAGCATTTATTACTTTGTTTTGAACAAACTTTACGCACCACAACATTTGATATGCAAAATGCATGTGTAGTATGTATATATGCACATACACAGAACACAATAATGTATTACATACATGTAAACACATACCATAAGATGAATGGAACTAACAGTACTTAGAGGAACAATCAAAACTGTTAAAACTGTTCTACGAATGAAGAAATGAAGGACATTATGCACATTTATATCTCAATAAACATCAGAGATAGTCCTACTTGAAAACAGAAGCTCATTCAACTTTTCCTTAAGACTTTCACCTGCTAATGAAAACCATCCCAAAGTCTTACCTTGTCCATGGAAGTAACGCTGCATAACCATAACTGAAGCTGCAGATACCTGATACCTTGAATGAAATGAGAAAGTCTGTCTCAAATCAAATCTAAAAAAGATATATCTTGTATATAATAAGTTTACTGAACGAGTCCTTGAATAAATATGTAGAGTTTGTTGAAGTTAACAGTTAAATATGCTCGTTTTAGAAGGTAGCCATATTGCTTTAACTACTTTACTTTACAGGCCTTTTTCGAGTTACAAAATGTATGCAATCGGCATACACTCATGGGTTTGCAAATTCAGAAAGTTTATGATTCATATGCCATGGGATATGGAGCAAATGTCGATGCTTTAATTCAAAGAACGCGAAGTGTAGGCCTCTCCTTTTAACTGTTATTTTTAAGCATTCATTACTTGATTTATAATCGTTTTTTAATGGTATTTTTATTAAGATGTATTTTCCTTCTTGTTCTCTTCCAAGTTTGAATTTGTGTTTGCGGAAACAAAATGCAAAGAAATGGACAATAATTTGTAGATAGTCATGCTTGTGAATTGTTTCAAATTAAAATTTTTTACTACACGCACACCTTGCCGTTATTTTATATGGTTCTCTATTAATTCATTTTTACAAGGATTGACTAATATAAAAGTACTCTCTATTTATATTAATATTTTTGTTTTATAGTTACAAGATATTCTTCTGTTTGATGCACTCTTCATAACTGCCAATATAACAACAACATTACTGGACAAAGGCCTTTGGCTGCCACTTACAGGGCCTAATCAGCAATCCGCTAGAACTTCAAACTCAGCAAATTTTACGGCCACATTACAAAAGGTATTGAAATATATGAAAGTATAATATGACCTGTAATTTTAGGAGAAACAAATGCTTATAGTCTGACTAATCAAGAGCTTATAACTCACTACTTTTCCCTTGGTGCATTTTACGTGACCATTGTTAATATTTTTTAGGATTATTCGTTTCAGCTTTTCGGATTTAAATTTTAGGAAAAACTCCAGAAAATTGCTGATTTTAGTTATTGGACATCTTTGAATAATTGATTGTGTTTTTAAAATAATTGATTGTGTTCGCTGCTTAGCTTGTAGCTATATATATTTTAGCCAACTTTAGTGGAAAGAATTAATAATAATAATAATAATTTTTAGACGAAATTCCATGGTGTAACAGGCCAGATAGAATTCGATAATAATATGGACAGAGTGCATATGACGCTAAATGTTGTCAACACCCAAGACAACTATTTTAAAAAGGTGACTTTATTTTCGTTATTTTTGATTTCGTTATGAATTTCTGAAATGAATTCTCCGACAAGAATCAATTATATCTTATAGCAAGCAGACTTATTGAATTCTCCTGGTGTTCCTATTATCAATTTGCCGAATGCAATTTAAATGGTTTGCATCAAAATAAACCACTTTGACAGAAGCCTTCTTTAATTTTTTAATTTGCAGCTGTCCATTATTTGCTGTGTGAAAACTGAAATTTATTAAAATTCCAACTTAAAAATAGTCTCATTTTGATAACGAAGACACTAACAGCTGCTCTCTTCTTCTTTCTCAAGCTTCTCCCACTTCAAGTAGGGTCGCTGTTTCTGGTCATGCCCCTCCACCTCCTTCGGTCTGCCACGTCTCTCCTCCTCAGCCTCTTGGTAGCAAGATCTTCCAGGACACACTCCATCCATCTCCTCCTTGGTCTTCCTCTTGCTCGTCTTCCCTCTACTTCCATCTCTATCTTCCATCTGCACCAGTCCACTAGCAGCTGCTCTACCAGTTAGATATATCTCTAATGCTCCGTCTACGGTACCAACTGCAGTCTTTGAAGTGAAGTTAAATACCTTATATTATGAAATCTATAAAACTTATTTTGCATTTTACAACGCCATCCTTTTTATGAAAATTTGAGTGAGAGAAAGTTATAAATTTGCAATAATAATATGGTGCGTTTGAACATCGGGTTTATCATTCATTGGTTTCTGTTAAACTGTTTAATGTTCAACTGTTAAGTCATTTCTGTTTAATGCTACCAATTAAAAATTTTTACCATCTGTTCAGTATGTAATTATGAGAGTTAGAATTTACGATGCCATTTACCAAATGTATACTACCTAAGCTTTGAGAGGTTGAAAAAATTCAGAGTTGTACTGTATAGAGTTGTATGGTGTTGAATAACTTGCATAGTGTTGTATGGAGGTGCATGGAATTATACAAAGTTTTTAAAAAACAAAATCATTCAAAATATACAATTTTGTAGCGTTTACGTTGCTCTTCCTGTGTTCTCAACTTTTATTTTTTCATTTGAAATTTCTTGAGTTACCCTTTATTCCAAATGCCTTTCTGTTTTCTTTCAAGATTGGTGAGATGAACGGCGATAGCATGAAAGTAACATTTGATGAAAGCCCACGCGAGAATATTCCATATCAAATAGATGACTTGCAAATCAATGGACATTTGATTGCTGTCACAATCGTTGTAAGTATCTTTCTTTGATTTATTCATTCTAATTTATTACTAGTTTACTAATTTAATGATAATAAACTATGTTTACGTCTTTGCTGCTTTGAATGCATGCTGACTATTATTTCGTTGTCTGTTAGTCATTGCCAGAAGCTCACTTGGCTACTGACGTAAATACAGATCATATAAAGCACCCACATCTTAATTTAATAACTGCAAAGCTTATTTTGAAAGCATTTTATGTAAATTACATTGTTGTCTAATTAATTATATCTATTTTAGTTCGGTAGTTTGGAAACAGCATATTAGTATACAGACATAGATATATTTGCAAATTTAGTTGCCTAGCAACTGTTCAAATAAAGCCCTTAAATTTGCGTGCATAACTGTTTGTTTCTGATTTTCATTTCATTGCTTAAGTGCTTGTCATATCCTTGTTTTATTAATTAAAGGATGAGCCATTTACATTCGCTCCAAGCAACGCAAGCGATTCATCGTCATACACTGGATTCTGCATTGACATTTTGAAGGAATTGGCAAAAAATCTCAATTTCACTTATTCCATATATGTCGTTAAAGATGGTGAGTATGGTAGAAATAACAATGGAACATGGACAGGAATGGTTGGTGATGTTTTATATAAGGTACTTCAACAATTATTATTATTATTACATATTTACGCATTTTTAATCCCTGTATTTGTTGGTGCCTTGGCTTTTCACTTTGGATATGCCAAACCCAGCTGTTTTTCAATTCAAGTTACAATTTTATTTTTAAACCATATTTGTACTTAATTTTGATCTACCTTAATCGTTTTCATTTCTCGAAACATTTTTATCGCTAGGATGTTAACAGTATACGTCGCTTAATCAGCATGATTTGTCGCTTATGGCATGTGGCTGATCAAAAATCTCTTTTTCGTTGTCGTCCTAATATTGAAGTTTATCCTGAGGCTGTTTTCCACAAGCTATTTTCATGTCTATTATGAAGTAATACAACAGAAGATAATATCCTCTGGATGTAAAAAGATTAATTTTTTGCAGAAAGCTGACATTGCCATCGCATCTTTAACAGTTACATCTAGTAGGGAGGAGGTAGTCCAATTTACAAAGCCATACATGGAGTTGCAGCACTCATATGTGCGTCAACGACAGACATTACTTAAACTTGATTATTTCCAGCATCTGAAACCATTTACGACGACTGTTTGGTTAATAA
This sequence comes from Cassiopea xamachana, assembly GCA_900291935.2. Taxonomy (NCBI): domain Eukaryota; kingdom Metazoa; phylum Cnidaria; class Scyphozoa; order Rhizostomeae; family Cassiopeidae; genus Cassiopea; species Cassiopea xamachana. Next base: position 402,079 of record OLMO02000277.1, read on the forward strand.
TTTTATTTGGTGCAATATTCGCCGGCTTAGTTTTGTATGCTGTGGATTATTTCAGTCCATTTGGGTGGAGACAGGTAGTGAAGGGGAAAACAGGAGATGATGGCACTGAATTTAATGCATCAAACAGCATTTGGTTCACTTTTGCATCTTCGTTGTTGCAAGGCGGTGATAATACCCCAAGAACATTGTCAGGTTTGTTTTCGCATTTATGCCGCATTTATGCCGCATTTGTTGCAAATTTATAGTTGAACAGTTTGCAAAATTTTTCCAACTTTTCCAGAGTTACTGTACTGCACATGTATCAGACTCAGGCCCACGGGTCAAATTTGGCCCAAAATATAATCATGATTGGCCCGCGACATCATGCTAAAGGTACATTAGAGCTGGCCCGCGGTTTATACTGTATCTTTTATTTCACATTTAATTTCTCATGTGTTTGTAATATCAGGATCCAGATTCTGTGTTGAAGCAAAATTAAAGTTTCTTTACGTATGAAAAAGGTTGAACATTACATATCAGTTGCAGTTAATTTTTCAATAAATGAAGTAAGTTTTAGTGAGTCTCGCCCGTGACTTTACTTCACTGCTTAATTTTGGCCCACTGTGAATTTGAGTCTGACACCCCTGATGTACTGACATCTTCCCTCCCCCTGGCCATTACGTACAGTTCTTGTCAAGCGCATCAACTATGACATAGAAAGTGCACGTATGGAATGATGACGTCACACACAGACACAAACACAGATTCACACATGCGCAGTTGCACACATTGCACATGCAATAGAATATATTACACGCATGCGCATTAAGCTATGAACAATGCACAATTGATTTCATTTCAGGAAGAGTCTTGGTTGGTACCCTGTGGTTTGCCATTCTTATTGTGACGTCATCCTATACAGCCAACATGGCTGCTTATTTCACATTTTCAAAGTCATTGTCTGAAAGTGAGAATATAGAATCCCTTCTTAAAGCGGGAGTGTCTTTTTCCATCAGAAAGAATACAGCGCTTGATCAATATTTGCAAAGTTCAGATTACAAAGTGTATAAGTTGTTGGCTGAGAGGATCACGCAACAGCAGAAATACGCAAAAGATGTCCCAGAAGGCATTGCAAAGGTGAAAGAGGACCCAAACCTTTTGTATATTGGTGAAGGGCCATACCCTGAATGGCTTATTAATAAAGGTGACTGCAACCTGAAAATGGGTAAGCCTAATGTTACGTAACATCGTCATATCAGTCAATCATATCATGATGAAACATGCATGATTTCATGGAAATCCCCAACTTTTGAATGTGGAAAAAGCGCAATCATACGATACCTACGTACCAAACTCTAAAATCCTACATCAATTTAAACTCGTATTTATTTTTCAGAATGAATATTCCAATAGCAAGAGGAAATAGAGAATAATATTTACGCAAAACTTCTGTCTTTTTACTTCTGTTTCAGTATAACATTATTCCTATGATCATTTGTTATGTTATACACACTTTTTATTTTATAAGGAACCTAGCCCAAGGCCTAGTTCTAAAAGTTCATTATTTTTGGGCCTCTTTTTATCGAATTCTAGGACTAAACGTTTCTTAGTAGTTCCGTACTTTTCACTCCACATTGTGCCATAAAATGGTACAAACATAAAGAAAAATCAATATTCTGGGTTTTACTTTTTATTTTGGCTAGAACTCAAGATGAAAAGCACAAATAAGGTAGGAAAGAAGTTTCATAAATGTATCTATGTAAGTTGCCAGTGAAACCGGCTTCCTGATTCTTAATTATTTGCAGTTATAAAAATTTTTGAAATTGAAAAGTTCCTTGAATTCTTCTCCATTAGTAGTATTAAATATTTTAGACTTATACATGTAGGTTCCTTGTAAAGTGGTTCCTTATAAAATAAAAAGCATGTACATTATATTTTTTCATTTCTATCTTGTAATACCAATTATATAAATCGATCAATAGCATAGCTTTTTATCATACACACTATATTATGTTCCATCCATGTTAAGTTGTATTCTCAACTTTGAATAATTTACTCATGGAGTATCCTATTACCCTAGTGAATGGAATATTTCCTTCGCGAAGTTATGGTTTTCCAGTACGAAAAGGATCTCCTATTTCAGAAAAGATTTCAATAGGAATTTCACAACTCGTGGAGTCGAACTTCATCCAAGAAAGGATCAATTATTATTGGAAGGAGTTAAGTAAATGCAAAAACAATGCTGGCACCACAACAGGAAGTAAGAGAATGAAAGTGTAACTGCATCACTTTCCTTTAGACTATTTTTCCATTCCCTTCAGCTGTGCAAATTCCTTTTTATGTGACATTTTTATGCAAAAATTGCCGTTGCTTGATTTTTTTTGTTGCATTTTGGCCTATATATTTCTTCAACTTCATCAATGTTAATTTTTTACTGGCAACAATTTTCTGCCTCTAAAATTTCCGATTATATTAATTCAATAAAGCTCAGTAAATGATTTGCAAATCGTCTGTATTAAATTAGTTACAGAAGAGGGAAGAATTGAGCCCATACAATTACTTGGTGTTTATGGCTGCCTTGTCATTGGCATAGTCGTGTCTATTGTTGCTTTGATTCTTGAAATTTGGTGGAAAAGAACTTTGAAGGAAAAGAAGCGAAAAGTAACCATGTAAGTAATTAGTGTGTTCCTTTAAATAAAATTTCCTTTGTGGACCTTTTACTTCAAATTTTTCTTATTTACTATTGTCATACGAAAAACTTTTGCGTGTGGCCAAAAAAGAGAGGTAAATTAGAATCCGGCTTGAAGGACATTTATGGGCAGGAAGGTTGTTGTGGGACAGAAGGCAATAATGGCAGAATAAATTTTTGTCTGAAACAATTATAATCACGAGAATCAAATACTATTGTCTCGTCACCTGGAAAGAAGCTCATCAGGAAAACTGCCTATTCCCCCCAAGCCACGACGTCTCCCTACTCATTAGGCAACATCTGGTGAAATGAAGTATGCTAAGAGTCATCTGTGCTATTCGAATAATTCAGAAAAGGTCAGCTTGTGTAGGCAGTGCAATTTCTTGCATTGCTCGGTTTTCTTTCGTCTCGTTCTAATCATTAGTTTGAAATAATTTCATATCTACTTAATGTTTGTGCAGGATGGTGAGTCGTGCAACTACATTGAAATTTGGGTTTAGCAGCAAAGAGAGTAATGCATCGCCGTCATCTTTTCCACGTTCAATTACAGTTAAGGAGAATGCATATACTGATTATTGTGAGTACGCTTTCTCCTTTCTTTACTTTTTACATTTCCTTGAGCTCTGGCTCTCCGTGTTTAGCATGCTTACATTCCATTCGAATAAATCACTCTTTTGAGAAATGGCACTCCTGTCTTCTATTCTAACTGCATCATTTTGTGATAGGGTGTCATCCATAAAGGATATCAGCACCTTAGGGGTGGGAGGGGATTAGCAACAATGTGGACAAAAGAGGACAGGGGGGAGGGAGGGGGTCTAGCTGTAAGTGGAAATCATTTTCAGTGCGATTAAGTGAGAAAAGTGTATTTAAAGGTCATTTATCATGGTCTTTCTCCGCTAAAGATTGAAAAATAAAGAGGCACACAAGAAATAATTAAACTATGCATTTCTTTTTCAAAGAGCTTTTATTTTTTTATGTTTTTTGGAGCTCTTTAATTGTCTTCCAACTCAGTGTCCGCACGGACAGGGGAAGAGAGGTTGTTAAACAAAAAGTGGACAAGGGAAGGGAGGGGGGTTGACAACTGACAGAAATGTGTGGACATCCTTTATGATTCGCCCTTCTTTCCTTATAATCGGCTTTTTTACTTTTGAAAATTAACAAATTATCCTGTTAAGTCATTGCAAAACGATTTCCATTCATTTTCGTTTTTCATTTCCAGCTGGTGATGATGGCATGGTAGAAACCTGGAAAAAGACTTGAAACGTTTATGCTTTTGATATCGCTTCTTACAATCACTCGTGTGCTAATGATTTTTTATTGTTAATAGCAATCGTTGTTAGTAATATCAATAACACACCACAAGTATTGGAATGTAATTATTAAAATACAGTATTATTTCTGATGGGGCATTCAATCAGTGGTGGTGCCATGGGGGGAAACTTTTCCACCCCACCCCCTCTCTTCTCCCCAAGATCAATTTTTAATTTGTCTAAATTTGATGAGCAAATGCTAGGGTTGGGATGAAGGACCTCTAGCAAGATTTCAATGTGGGTGTGTCAATCAAATTGTGTCATGATTTTAGGGTATAGCACCCAAAATCCCCCACCAGTCTGTGATGGCTGGCACCACCCCTTCATTCAATACAAAATTCACTATATGAAAAAAGAAAATCACCCATTGTCTTTGCTAATTGAATATGCTAAGTCACATTGTATGCAAGTGGAAAAACTGTGTATCGTTGCTATTCACTTATTAGTGGAATTTCCTTTTTAAATTTTGATATATACAATATATTGTATCAATTAAAGTTGTGTCTTTTTCTGAGATAAATGCATTTTTGTCATGTAAATATTTCACTTAATATTTTGCAATTCAAATAATAGCAAAGCTCTGAAACTCCTTTTTGTATATTGTATTTCAATTGAGTTTCTTTCAAGTCTTGATAGCAAAAACATATCATTAGTAAATGGGTACAAAGGTGTAGTAGCAGAATTCTCACAATTCTGATTCAGGCTTTGTACTAGGGGACTGCAGCTCATGCCCCTAGCCACTGAATCATAGAGCTTATAAAGGTGGAGAAGTCCATGAGCACTATACTGTTATTATTGTCATATCTTCCTAGTCCAGTATTTTTGCCTACCCCTAGAAGAAACCTTCAGCTGATGTTTGAAACTCAACTTACAGGCACTCTTTTATACAAAAAATCAGACTGCAAAAAGGGATTTAAAGAAACTCATTGTCAAGCTTTATCCTTACTTTTCAGGAAATCTATTATTTTTCAGTTCTTTTCTACATTTCTTGAAGTAGCTATGTTATCATTAACAAGCATATATCTTTCAAATAAGTGAAATATATACACTTCATACAACTGAGTTTCTTTTTCAGGGGGGGGCTGGAATGAATTAAATGATTAGGGTAAATCCCTTATCTAAAATACCAAATTTTAAAGATACGATGGATGGCACTGAAATGTGCTTTGCACTGACATAAATGAAGAAATTGATATGACTATACTTCAGTGGAAATGTTTTAATCCACTTTCTCTTTGATTTCGTCTTTATTTGAATCTGCTTCACAATTCTCTCCTTCCTTTAGATATTCTCTTTCTCTTCTCAGGAATAGGACCATAAAATATGTTTTGTTTACTATGAATCGCAAGCCATAGTAAATTTTTTTTGAACTCTTGAATATCAAATCCCTTACAACAACAACTTGGGCTTTCAATGGATCTAGATGTCCATGCATGGCTTCATAAACAAGCTGCACAATGTAGAACTCTTGACCCCTGTGTATGATGTTAGCTATGGTGGGATTTCTCATCAGGTTAAATGCTACTGCATTAAAAGCAGAGACAATCAATTGACTTCCGAGGCCAAAAGCACTCTTCAGAGGAACGAAAACTGGCTTGAGGAAGATATAAACCATATGAAAGAACTGAATGAAGGGGTCAAACAAGTGCGGGATAACATTGATGATGCCTTTCAGTGGACGGAAAATTTGAAATATTGGAGAAAAGGCTGCTACAAGAATCATCAGCAATGGCTTGATGTAATGCCACCAATAATGGGACAGTACCATGAAGATGCTATCCAGATACTGAAACCAAGATTTCAAAATGCTGAAATAGTGCTCAATAAAAATGACAATGGGTTTTAAGTAGGCTTGAATAAAATCCACATGACGGTACAGCTGCCAGACTGCCCATAACAATGAAAGGATGGTATAAAATACCAAAAGGTATTCAATGAATCTCCTCAAATTTGCAGAATACCACCTATATGGTATGTAATTCACCCATTCAGGAAGCCCTTCCCTAATCTTTGAGGGAACTTTTGCCTGTCTTGATATCTCACCAGATTTTTGCAATTCCTTGATTTTTACAATTTCTCTTGTTTTTGCAACTTTGACTAAGTGCATCATTTTGCAGATGACAGAGACAAATTCGACTGAAAATGTAGCTTTCACCATGCATGAACTTAACATTTTGTATTCATATTCAACACACTTTGGAAAATCCTTTGCAAAACTCTCCTCTCTCTTGCCTGCATCTTTCTGCTTCCACAAAAGCATTGGCCCATCACATTCTATTAGGAGTCTGGCAACCATTGTGTCCCAGGAACCAAATTTTGTGCTAACTTTCACATCTCCAGCTGAAATATTTGCACATTGAAGTATATTATAGACATTTCCTCCTTTGATCTTTGATGCTGTCTGATCAAGAACCTTGAAGAAAAGTCTGGCTGTGTTAATTTCATGAATCAGGATGCATTCCGAATTCAATAATTCACTTTCATATTCGAAGGCTCTTCTGACCATTTCTGGAGCGCCTCCTGCACCGATAACAGCCCGCTCACCATCAAACGTAGAACTGCTGCCTGTTTCTGATCCACCGTCGCTCAACGGTTGGAGCAGGCTTTTTGCATTTGTTTCTACTTTCCTTTGATCTTTCGCTTTCGAGTTTATTTTGAATTTGACCTTTCCACTCTTTAAACTCAGCAACGGAATAATTGTCGACATTTTTGCATTTCCAGCTGATCGCACCCACCACTGATCTTGTTTTGAAACCTTGATGACAAATGTTGATGACTAACAACAACAGCAACAAGGCCCGAACCATAAATAATGGCGGATGCCCTGAAGTTAACTGTGATAGAAAGGATTCTCACAAACAAATGAAATGATTAAAGAATTACTAGTAGTTCTTACTTTTACTTGGGGATTCGAAGTAAATGAAGAGTCTTCTACAGGTTCATATGCGACCTTTTTTCTTATAATTAGCGTATCTTTTAGTATACTACAGTAACCTCCAATTTTCCATTTGATAGAAATGTTCTAGCTTGAAAGTCAAAATAAAGCAGAAAACCAGAGCTTTACAAGAGTAAGGAACTATGGCTCAAGAGGAGATGGATAATCAGTGGCTCAGAATGAGAAACTCTGAGAAATACAACACAAAGCTGCAAAGTTTACAGGGCCTATGTGAGAATAATGAAGTACAAACGTTTAAGTACGGTCAGTACATACTGCCAATTCGTGAAGTTGTTCTGAGTTAGATTAACATTACCATTGGTCAGAAAAACATTTTCCTGCCATTTCAGGTACTTAAAACTTGCCAGCGTGCCATCTTATCGAGCTACAAACAAAGAAAGAAAATTGATGGCTCAACAGTAGAAAAGAAAGCAAACAAGCCCTAGATCCAAATTGTTTAGTTGTGAAACATTTAGAGCATGAGTTTTTGGTTTTGAGAGGTGGTGCTAGAAAGTGGCAGAGACTTATTTTCACTGGCACTGCTAAGGGGATTGTGAAGAGAGTAATAGACCAATTATTCTCCTTTTATATGACATTTACAATAACCCTAGTGATGCAGACCCTGAAGATAGTGATGATGAACGATTAATTGAGTGGGAATTTGAATTAATCATTGACTATATTAATGGAGAGCTTGAAGAGTTTGTTATGAAAGTTATGAATTGAAGAGCTTGTGATGAAAGTTATTCATTGGAGAGTTTGTGATGAAAGTTGTTTTTACTCAAAACATCTTTCAAAGAAGAAAATTTTGTTCTAGCACATACATCATAATACTTACAAAGTCTCACTGAATTCTGGGTAGTTTGCCAGAGAACTAGTTTAGGAAAATGGGTGTGGTCCCTTATTGATGTGTCCACAGAAACCCTACCCATTATATTATGTCTGGTACTTTTAACATAGAAGTGCACCCCTGGGTTAAAATCATTTCAAGTACCAAGTTTCACCAAATTGGTCTAAATACTCCTAGAGTTAAATCTATCTATGCAACTATTTTTGTACTTTTTTCACTTCCACTTTCTATCCATGCAATAGTAATGAAATTCCAGGATAATATAAAAAGCCAAGGCATTATTTCCTTGTAATACCTGTTTCCATTACGCTATGATGAAAATTTGAACAGTTCCTAAATCCTCAGACTGTCTTCTTTCAACTGATTAATTAAATGGTATCCTACTCCATATGAAAAATTTTGACCTGATCATTCTAAGTGTATGATAAATGGAAAATTAGAGAAAGATTACTCCATGAGTGAAAAAATAATATTCAAAAACTTTTGGAGCTTATCAGTGCAATTATGGGCTATTTGATATCCTTAGATAAAAGGCAATGCTATTGGCTTATAGAGCTATATGCATAGCAAATGTTAAAACTTTAGAAGTAGCATTTGTAAATTATCTGATTAACACTGCATGTAAACTGCCATCTGTGAACAGTATTTAACTTTTACAGATCACATGCTCTGCAGAAGATGTGGAAAAGATATTACAGCTTCCAAGGATTTTACTTCTGTTCCAACAGTAAAAGCCCTTCGGCAACGAAATGATACAATTCTGATGCAGAACAACACTTTAATACAACTTTTTGAGAACCCAGAAGGTGACCAGAATCTGATTGTAATATGTTTTTCCAAGTTTCATGCCTTAGATTATGATATTTTATTTTTATTTTCTTTATGTTTTACTTAATCTTGGAGAATTTGCATGCTTACAATTAGAGATGAAATAACATTAGCAGCGTATAGGAGCTCTTTGGATCATGTACATTTTGCACAGACATTGATAAGACTAGTTCACTCTAAGCTCTCCTTTTATTTCAAAATTGCGAGGCAAAATATTGAAAAATGTTATTATCAAATTTTCTTCAGCTTAAACATTGTATGTAATAACCAAGGTAGGTTTTAGTACAGTACTACATGGAAAAGTAAAAAAGAAGCCATTGAAATTGCTAAACTAATTTTTCTAGCTATGGTAATCTTTATCATAGGGGCAAGGTTTGAAGTTATAGCTACAAAAAATGCAAATGTAAAGACTTTTGGTGAAGTAAGTTTGATCTTTTTCAATTTTTTGTACTCCTTTGATGGATTTTTCAATTTTCTGATATTGGATCCCAGTAAATGCACATTTTTTCTATTTAACATGATCACCATTCCAAAGCTGATCAGTAAGTTTCATTAGCTACAAAAAAGAAGTTTATTAATAATGAATGTTTTCATCCTAGTTTAATTTGCACTTTGAAGGTTTTGGTTATAAAAGTGTATGGGTTCAAATATATTTTAACTGCCTTTGTCATATTGCAACTGGTTCATTTGCTACTTCTATCAGCACCTCAGTTCAACATCTTTCTTGTGAATACCAGATGGTTTGAATTATTCTTTATCCCATAAAAGCTTATCTTGTATTTAGATGTATTTCATTCTGGTGGAATAAATAGATTCATTTAATCACCAAAACTTTCTGGAAGTATTTTACTTGAAAAGGAAGCCACATAATGCTTCTTGATGGCTCGATAGAATTTTGAAGGGAATTTATGTTGTTATTTTGAGCTATAAGTTAAATTATAATTATGAGGTGTGAGCTTTCTATACAGGTGTTCTTCAAAGTGCATATCCATTAAAAGTCAGAGGACATTTGTGATTTTATTGTTACAGGCAGTAGAGGAGTACAGTTGGTTTCCAGGATTCTCATGGACCATTGTTTTGTGTCCAAGTTGTGGCTGGCACCTCGGATGGTATTTTTCATGGCTCTTTTGTCATTCCTTCATAGATTTGGGGAGAATATGTGTTATATTAATCATAGAATAGGTAGAAGTGTTAGGCATTCTATTTTTTCCATCTGTGCACTCTGCTCATTTTACTCCCTGTACTATCCCTTCTTTAGTGTTATTGTATCCATTAGTGCCACAAATGCTTACTCTATTGCTTGAGCATGTCAAAATGTAAATTTGCATTATAGCTTTCCTGAACACTTTGCTCAGTATCAATAACATATCTGCTTTTTTATTTGTAAAATCATGAGTGAAGGGCTGGCTGAAAGATTTGTCTTGTTGCATTCAATTATTCAAGAAAATGATGGGAAAATTAGTATTTTCTGAGAATGTAAGTAGGAAAGTGGTTGATTTTTGGCATCTTGATTTTAGGAAATTTGAGCCCAAAGATGAAGATACAGATGAAATCTTTTCATTTTTTGGCCTAATTCTGTCAAACCTGATTGGGTCCTCTTGTGAGTATGCTTTGAGAAATTCCAAAGGAGTGGCATTTCTATTCTTAGCATGTTAGCTAAGTGACACCCCACCCCACCCCACATGTCAATAACTCAAGATAATTTCCTCTCTGCTAGGCACCCCATATGTATGAAAGTTCAGGATCCTAGCTCTAGCATTACTGTGAATCCTAGAATTAGCCTCTTTGGGGGCTTATTTATTTTTTGGGTTTTTGTATGGGGGATGTATTCCAGGGAGAGAAGCTTAAAACTTTTTCCTGGTAGTTTTTCATATTCCAATTGAAATTTTTCTACTAATAAACCATTTCATTTATACTAAACATACAAGCAACAGCATATTTTTTAAAGGACATGCAAATTTTTGTTAGTGAATGATGGTTTTTCCTTTCCTACCTCTATAAAACACTAACAGACTCTCAAATAGGCACAGTCACATGATTGGGTAGGGGCCTCTCAATGGGGGCTTATTAACAATTTTTAGCTCTAGGGTGGGGCTTATTTGAGGGGACAGCTTATTTGAGGAAGGCAGGGGGAATTTGAGGATTTACAGTACCACGGAAAGCATCTTTAAGTCCAGTAATTCTATCAATGACAGGTGTATGATGATGCATTTAAATTAGCATAGCAAAAACTGTATATTAAAAGCTTTGAGGCATCAAATAAAATCTTTTAAATTTAAAAAATTCTTCCCTAAGCACCTTGTTGTTTCATGTTAAATCATCCCTGGTAAACATCCTCTAAAGTAACAATTTCCTAGATCAAAGTATTGAGTGGAAAGTTATTGTCTGAATAATATTCAGCTACTTAATATCTTAATTTCTTTCACAGATGCAGATTCTTTACTATTACTACAACAAGCATACCAGAGTTGAATGCCTGTCATATCAACTTAGTTGAAGTACAGGGAAAAGCATTTTAGTTTATTGTCATCCTCAAAGAAGGTACTTTCAATAGCAGTAATATCATAAGCAACAATATCTATTGAAGACTTGACATTCTTTTATTTCTGACTCAATGTCAAAACCATCAGATATCAAATTTACCATGAGGTCTTCCTCCACAATGCTGCTTTTTTAGTGGTACATGCCATTCATATGTCAACTCTTTCATTACTGCTTTTATTTCACACATACTCACATTTAGGCCAAAAATTGCTCATTTTCACATGCAACTCACATACAATATAATTTATTTGTAGCTCAAGAAACTGATGCATATAATATTAAAGTTTTGATACAGTAGGACTATTGTAACTAAATACCTTGTCTTTATCAAATAGCACTTTCAAGTGATGATTCCTTGCTTTAACTGTAAGGTCATGGCTTCATTCTCTTGGAGGAGAATCCAGTATTTTACTAGGGGTTTGGAGTTCATTGCAAATCGTTAACAGATGAAAGTAGTGAATTCCTTAACTGAAAAAAGCTATTAGCGTATAAGTTCAAAGAAAAAATTTACATTTGGATCTGTACTCTAATATGGAAATTTAAGGAACTTGAAGCCTTAAAGAAAGTCTATAGCTAGGTATTGTTGACAATCATTAGTTGTTGATTATAAGCATTAAGTTCGTAAATTTGGTGTTTATTAATAAGTCAGAGACGAAGATATTTTTGGGGGGGGGGGGTAGAATACTAAGGCTATTGCCGTTACATTTTTAGTTATGTTAATGGCTGAATTTATTTTTTGTAACTTCGCTGGCCTGTAGCTATTGTATATTAGGAAGGTAACTGAGGAAATATTGGGTAAAAAATTGAGGCTATAGCCTTTATGTTTTGAGGCAGATAATTATTTGCATTGCTTGCTGTTTGATCAAGTATCAAGATTATGTCCTTTGAAATTTGAGGGAAATTATTTAATGAATGACTCAGGAACTTTTGATTAAAGAAGTAAGGCCCATTGGACTTATTGGAAAAGTGCAGAATAAATGACTAGATTTGCTTTCAACAGGCTATCAAGGATATACCGATTAAATTTAAATATGATTACATAAGTTATGAAGAAAATTTTGCGTCAAATATGAAAGCTATGGCTGTTGATTATTGAGGGAAGTTAGTTAGCCATGACTGAGAAAGTTTTAGGTCAAAAAATCAACGTAGCCCTTAAATTTTTGGAAAAGCTTCTGTGTAGTTCATTGGGCGAGATTTTGGTATAGTTTTAAGGCCATAGTGTTTTAATTTTGACATAAATCAATACAAAGGTGACTGACTTGGTTTCTGGTATGATACCAAGATTAAAGGAGTTTAGCCTTTAAGTTAGACCAGTAAAGCTATAGACTTTGAGATTTTAGTTAAAAAAGTAAGGTTATAGCCTTTACGTTTTGAAGGAAATTCATAAAGAGAGATCTGGCATAGTTTTTGGTTAATTGACAAAGCTATAGCCTTTAAATATGGATAACTATTT
>OLMO02000277.1:472211-517958 GCA_900291935.2 Cassiopea xamachana
GTGTGTATATATATGTGTATATATGTGTATATATATATATATATATATATATATATATATATATATATATATATATATATATATATAAATATATATATATATATATATATATATGTATGTATATATATATATAAGCTGGCAAAATTGCTCACTTACCCTTAAAGCTGGCTTAACCATAGGGTGGTCTTTCTGCTGGAGGTATCCATGATCATCAGTTGAAAGATGGCGAAGCGCTCTGAAGAGGTTCAAATAGATATTCCGTTGAAGATAAAATACTATGACAAGAAAGACTTCAGAAAGTTGAAAGTTATGAAGAGAAACGAGTTTATTAGCAATTCAATACACGTTGTTTGTATAAGAAAAGGAGGCTCAAATGGCCAAATTTTAAGACAATCACAAGGCTCAATTTCCAAAGTTAAATGTTTTTGTTGGCCAAAAATGGATATTTCGTCGTTATTGCATTCAAAATGTTCAAAATGGAATTCAAATTCGAGCATACAAGATGAAAGCAACCTATTCTGGCCAGTTTACTTTAGTAGAAGTTAAGAACATCTCAGGATCAATTTGGGGAACAATTAAGAAAATTGAGGCTCAGACCAAATGATGGTTTTCTTATTAAAAAGAAAAAGTGTATAACAATATATGAAATGCGTGAAATAGATCTAATCAGGGAATAGCATTCGTGATTTAAAACAGTAGAATTTTTGGGCAAGAAACCCAAAGCGCAAAAAGTAATGAAAATGGTTGAGCCATGTCTGCATCTTCTGATGACCGAGAACGGCAAATATGATTTCAATTTAGCGAATATTCATTTAAAAATCGATGCATACATTGCCGCGAACTTGGCGATTTCTTCATCGTAACTCATAAGAAGCGTCGAAAGCGTTTGCAAAATCCTGTCGATATTTGGATCTTTAACTAGAATCTGCAGTCCAAAATCTGACGTTGCGATATTATGGATTGCAAAGCAAGCATTTTTGCTGCAGCCTTCATCAGCACTGCACAGCATTCTAACCAATGATGATATCTGTGAGTTGATATGCAATAAGCTATAAATGGGATGCATACTAAGTCTATATTAAGTCAAAGTGGAACAGACACTTCACATAGAACCACGATCATGTACAATGTAAACAGATTGTCGCAGATGGTAGCTCCATAAAATGTGAATTTTGAGAAAGATAGTTTCGCAGATCGGCCACTTTTGAGAAATTTCACGGAATATATTATCAAGGTATGCAAAATTTTGAGATATTTCGCTGTGTGAATAAGTAATTCACCCACAAATCGAAATATCTCAATGGTTAAAAAGAAGAGAGGACTAGATGCTAGAAATGTTTTACAGCCTACTGAGTGTGAAAATTATTTTTGCCATTTCTCCTGTCTTCTTGCTTTACTATCTGTGCCTTGAATTCAACTGCTCAAAAAAATCTATTTTCACAGATGTCCAAGTTCTCTTCTAGTTTCACGGAACAATTTTTCGTGGTCGATTACTTCTTGACTAGTTTTCCGGAATTTAACTTCGAGATTTGGGGCCAAAATTGTGAAATCTAATTCTGTAGATATTTGCACAAATATCTATCCACGAAAATTTGCACTCTTCAGAAAATATTTAATGGATTACCATTTCAGACGAGTCTTTGGTGGCGAGTACATTCCGGAGGCCTGCCTCTTGTTCACAAAGGTGAGCTATTGTGAAGGCGCAGTTCATTCCGACCCCTAAAAAAATGGTTACGGAAGATATAAATAAATCTTTAATATTCAACCACAAAAACTTATCAGCAAACACAAAAAAATAGCCCATAAAAATTATGAATATACAGTTGTTGAGAGGTATTTCATGCAATTCCTTACTAAAGATTTAAGCATTTCCACACCATCGTTATATTTTGATCATGTGAGGTGACAAAAAGAGTAAAACTAAAATCAAAACTTACATTAGAACAAAAGAAGGAGGGTACAAATGGCATTTTTTGGAGTACAAATTAATTCTATTTTGGTAGTTTGATGATGCTTTAAAAACAAACTGAACTACTTGATTAAAGAACTCTGCTGTATTTTAAGTTAAAATACAAAAATTTCTATCAATGGACAGAATGTTGAGCGACAGGTGGTAAATACTGACCATTGAACTGCAGTTAATTGCTCTAAATGTACATCTTGCAATAAAAGTTAACAATTACTGCTTTATTGGAATATAAAGGGCCAGAACAATTTGAAATATACTCTTTCGTATAAAAATGAATTTTGTACGAATATTGAGGCTAAAACTCGCTGAAATTTAAGAATACTTAAAGAGTAATACGAGACTCAAGCTTCATCAAGACTTCAGAATTTTTTTGTATCTTAGTTATAATACTGGTTTAAGATGTACTTTTGGATTGTCGACACAAAATATAAACTCTTGCTTAGTTTTATGATGTAGCAAAACATCAACAAAGATTGGAATATATTTCCTCAAAGTTTTAGGTAAAATTACACCTTTGGTATTTAAGAATAATTCTAGGTTCAAAATCAGAAAAATTTTTAAATATTGAGGCTCGGCAAAAGGGTAGTCATTTTTATAAAATAAAAATTTATAATGTTCCATGAAAATAATCGAACCTTCTTTATCAACTCCAAGAGATTTAATAAGCTGTGATAAAATGAATTTGGAATTTCGAAAGTTAAGAATTCTGCTGCGACCTTCCTCTACCACTGAAATCCTGGAAAAATAAAATGATGTTTTTAACAATGATGCGATTGTTCATGGAAATCTTATTTTTTAAAACAGAATGTTAACAATTTTACTAGAACTGCGAAAAATGTACTACATTTTCAACAAGTTAGTGCAATTTTGATTGAAAAATTGGAAGCCTCTGCAAGGGAATGTGACTATAGTTAATCTTGTTTATTTTGAAAATGAGGAATTTTGAAGAGTCAGCTTAGAAGCAAACAGAAACATTGAGCAAAAAATTACAAAACGCATTATATTGAAAATGATTAAGGAAAGTTTACGGATGTTCATGCGGGTTTAATCCGCTCGCTGAATAGAAAAAGTGATAACATATTAGCATGTGTAGATGAAAAGGCAAAATGGATACATAACAAGAGATTTCTACTTGAATTTCCTTAGAAATATTTTCAAACATGGATAAAATGCTGGCTCAAAAACAAAATATTTAACAATTTTATCAAACAAGGAGGGAAAAGTATCCAAGCTATGATTTCTACAATGAGAAAAGCGATTTGTAAGTCTCAACTAAGATCTGTTCGAAACAAGTCTAGAAAAAAAATTGGGAAAGCGGAATAGTATGAGTTACTTTCGATACTATGAGCGAAACTGAACTGGAAAGCTCGAAAATTAAGAATAAATACTAACCATTGTGGAGGATAAGGAAGCTCAAAAGAAGATAATTTAGATACCTAGCTATTGCCAACGAGCAGTTGCTGGCTTTCAAACGATGATCCGATGAAAGAGACTTTGCCAGCACGTGTAGAACCCAATCAAAGGAAGGCTGTTTTAGAGCCCATGATCTACCAGCCTCTGTTTCAACCTGAGTAAGAGGTGTATTAGATAGAGAAAAAGCAACTGATAAAAGAGTGGTAAAGTTTGTACAACGTGATTGCGTTTTGAGTGCATTATGGACACCAACATGGCATGCAAATATCAAAACAACTGACTTTTGACATTTCAAGTTTCAGTTTGCTTCAGACGGATCACATAACACATATCGATACATCAACAGATTCAAACATGTATGAATTAAGACACTAGTGGAACAACATCGTTACAACAACAAAATTCCAAACTCGTGGAATGGTCTCTCAGCTGTTGCTAAACGTGCACCACCTCTGGCATCTTTTAAGTCATATTTGTAAATGTTGTTTTATATATCTAGTTTTATACACTTTATAATGTAGACTTTTTAAAATATGTACTTTTTTCTATCATTTTTTTCGTAAGATTTTAGCTCATATTTTGTAAATAGACGGCCCCTTGCAAACTGTCTATAAAAATTGAAATGGATGATGATGATGATGATGATGATGATGATGATGATGATGATGATGATGATGATGATGATGATGATGATGATGATGATGATGATAATAATGATGATGATGATGATGATAACTGTAGAAACTGATGCAAAGGATTTGAACAAAGCCAAGATGGAAAAATGGCTTTAGATTTAAATAGAATGTCAGGAGCGCTTTAACCAATACATAAAATATTTTTTAAAATGTTTTATAGAAGAAGTAGGAAGAGAAAGATATTTGAAAGAAGAAATAGAAAGATGTTTATACCATGATAGCCAATGTGCCTGAAGCGTTCACAGCAGCATTGTTGTCAATAGATTCCATAATGGCTGCCAAATTGGGTAGAATATATTTGTGTTGGTCCAGCTTCAAAGGATCATTAAACAATCGAAATATTTTATCTTTACCGACATCTGTGTCCAAGATGGCACCAAGAACGTACGATGCATTTCCAGCAATGCTGAAAAGGAATTTGCGCAAAATACTTACACAATTCCAGTCGAACTTCGAAACAAATAAGGAATGAAGAACTCGATAAAGTCTGATAAAGAAATCACAGAAAAGATGCCATGCACGTTTTTTTATACGAAAAAAGTTTACAAGAAAATGAGGCTCAAATCGTCAAAATCTTAAGAAAATCGTAAGAAAATCACGAGCCTCAATTTCCAAATTTAAGCGTTATTTAGGCCAAAAATCGATATTTCGTCGTTATCGCATTCAAAATGTTAAAGATGGAATTCAAATTCAAGTATACAATACCAATAAGGAATGTGTACACTATTTCAGCCAGTTTATTTCAATAAAGGTTAAGAAAAATTTAAGAAAATCTTAGGCTCAACTTCGGGAAAAGTTAAGAAAATTGAGGCTCATGCAAAATAATGGTTTTCTTATAAAAAAAACGTGTATTGCAGTGGAGTTGTCATGTATTGCTTATTGGTTAATTTTCACAGGCGATTACGCATGTCTCGTGGACCATTAAACTTCATTCCTAGTTGCAAATAAGCTGTGCAAAAAAACAGTCATTCTATCAAAAAATGCAGTTAAAAGCCATTAAAAATATTGCAGTCAACATAAGGACCAGTTAAGTAAGGGAAATGATGTAAGTTACCTCGGTGAATGAAGTGTTCTTGAGTCCATAATTTTGATGATTCCCCAAATCAGATCTTCAAATTTCTCATGATTAATCATTTGATATGGTACAAGAAGGGGATGCTCATGCATGTCCTCGACCAATTGTTCAAGGACTGGTCCCGTTGATACATTATGAGTTATAAGACTCGTCAATGCTCTGTTTAAAACACGCCTTCCTGTGTTGGTCAACATTGTGAACACCAAGGAATAAACCCCAATTCAACGGCACAAACACGTTATTAGCTACAAATACTATTTAGTAAAATCAAAAATAGCCTCTAATTTAGCACTAAAAGCTACTGATTACGCAGGCCTTGTGCAGCAAGTCAAACGGCTACCAAAAACTTGATTTGAAAGTTCTTCTCCCAGATCCATAGTTACCTAAATCACATATTGCACACTTGCAGTCATGGAGACGATAAACTATAGATGATTTGAGGGAATGAGAATTCAAGGAAATAACGGGGGTTTACTTGAAACAATAAAAATCCATCAAAAATTAAGAACTTTGAAAACCTACAATGGACAACGTTAAACTTCAACAGTAAGTAATTTTAGACATTAAGTTTGGCATGAGAAGCCTTAATGGAAGAGTTATGGTATGTGGTCCATAAGACTAATCTTGCAATCCTACAATAATTAAGACTTAATCTAGAATACAAACATGCTCAAAAATACTCGGCTAATTTGTTGGTAGCTAATATATGATCTATCGAAAGCTTTATCAAACATATAATGACAATAATTTTGTTAAAAACAATGTTTGTTTTCATCTGACATCATTATCTCATTGAGTACATTTGTAGCAAAGGCTTGAACATACTTGGATCAAATGGTTTTTAGCTACTGCTAAAATGTTCGATCCTTGAAAAACGTATTTCAAACAAGGAAGATACTCAAGCGTATGCTTTCAGCACTTGGAGTTAGTAAGTTAATGGCAATGCAGTAAGGGAAGGCAAGGTTTAATGGTGGCATTGCAAAGAAGCCCCCGTTACAAGACGACGAATAATTCATAAATATTTAATTAAAGGATAAATGGTAAATATGTGTCTGGTTAACTAATGATGGTGTCAGAATGTAAAAAGACATGATTTGGTACCCAACATGTGGAATAATTATAAATTCATGAATTACTTTTATGAGCAAACACTTCCAAGCAGCAGATGGTTACAAGACAGCCCAAAATGTAAATAGACTCTATCATGAATTAAATTTGAAAGCACAACAAAACCAGTTCAGTTGTTAAACTATCGCGCAAAGTTCAAAATTGTGATCCTGTGTTTGAGAATATGCTAAACCATGAATAGGTGGGAGGTTTCTTGACTTTAACAAACATCTTCGGACACTACTTAAGCAATTAGTTTAAAGCTTGCAACCATATACTTACGTAGCGTTGAACTGACTATCGTCTCGTACAGTCTACTTGTTCGTAGCGTTTCGTAAATTTTTAACTGCATTTACATATGTATGACAAAAATTTGCAACGAAATCTGACCAGAGCTACATAGATAGGACACTTTGGCTGAACAATAAAACTTGCGATTCTATTCCACGAACTGTTAACGTTGCGACAGAAAAAATCAACATTTAGTTAAATCCCGTAAATTCAATTTATAACAATTATGGAAGGAACAGAACTCATCCGTCTAATAAATTCTTTATTTTACTCCCTCAACGAATGTACGTACTTTAATAACAGATCACAAAAATTACATTAGTGGTACAAAGGGAATATGATTCGGAGTTCCGAAAGTGTACAAAATTCCCAACATGGACATATCAAAGGCAATGTTAAGAACCCAATTCTTCAAAAGCAGTAAAGTATTCACTCAAAATGCTAAGAATGCTAAAAACATAGGTAATTTTTGAGAAGAACTAATCGAAGTATCTTATCTACTAAAATGGAGAGCGTCTTTGTTGCTGATGTACATTTCATTGCGATTTCATAATTCGTTGTTTTCTTTTCGAACGAGAAATGTGTGGATCTATACCAAGACCAGTCCAATCGTACACCGCCAGCGCACTTTTCTTCGAAAAAAGGCTGAAACAGAAAAGTATAAATCAGTAATGATAAATGAATCTGTTAACTATATCACTTAGTACAAAATGATACTTTTTAATAACTACTTTGAGTGACAGTTCAAAGTCATGATTCTCAAGCAAAATGACAAATATGCTAACGTATTAGACAGGTAAATTCTCATAACAATCTAAGGATTAGGGTAACCAAAAATTTTCATGGTTAGAATGAAAGAATAGAAGTAGGAGATCAGAATTCCGAGTTGGAATGTTTCTAAACTAGACGAGTGTCACGTGACAATGATGTAATTAATTATACGATATGCCACGGTCAGAAAAATGTTTATTTCCTCAAATTTCAAATTTGAATGCATATTTTGACTCCCCGTTAAGAGTTGTGTCAAAGTTATAAAATAACTATATTCCTAAAATGTACGGTTACAAAGATATAGGCCGTTAAAGTTTCAAGGATCCAGGGGGTAATGTGTGCAGTTTTATTGTTAATTGGGTTCTCTCCCGTCGCATGTATCAATGAAAAAATACATCGAACCACAAACATGAATGCTACTTTCATTACAGCTATGATGTAGCATGTTCTAGGCACAAAATAGTGCGATTTGGGTGAATTATGGGACTTACACATCGTAATTGTGTCCCCCTGATTTTCTTTCATTAGAAGTTCTGGGCTCATTTGAAGCCAATTTTATTCACTGATCGTATTGTAAATATAGACATTTAATGCTCTGAGTAATTTGAGGTTTATAAGCATCTTCTTTGAGTCTTAAGAATATCATTAGGTGCAGAATATGTCTGTAAAATCTGTAGTGATGAAACATAACTGAACAGTCAAAAGGACTAAGACAACCACTCGTCACATCAGCCTTCTTTAGAAATGAAATGAAATATAATAACGAATAAATAAATAAATACGTTTTATTCACATTTGGATTTGAAAGTAGTTTTCACTAAAGAGAACAAACTAATAAATATCAACTAACATAAAGTAGATACAGGAAATTATTTACAATGCTCTAGAAGTTTCTCATTCACTCTCGTTGTTTTAATTAAAACCTGGCATACAGTTATCTATAACACCATCAGATACTTTGCGACCTTCCCTTCAGCTTTCATGTAAAATTCTTTATGTCTGTGGCAGTGCGCTTTCTTCTCCATCTATATCTTTAATCAAATATTCTTTTGCTTCAGATGTCATTTGCCCTCCCTCTAGACGCAAATCCAATCTCAATCTCTTTCTTCTTTCCTTCCTTGAGCCAGTTTTCTAGTCTCCATTCTCGGAAGCTGCGGCTTTAAGTCGCTGCTGTCATCATTAGTCGCAACTCTATATCTTACTTTTTCACTCTCCCTATGAGCGTTGTGGATTGATGGTGGAGGTCGATCGCCAAAAAGCCGAACTAGCATAACATCTTTCTCTCTTGAATGGCCCATCTACACTCCTCCAAGTGAAGTTGATTAATTGTTTGTTGTCCACAACGATAACATTTACAAATTTGGCAATGAGCCCATTGGTAGGTTATAGAACAAAGCCTGGACCGGGAGGCAAAAGCATCGAGAATATATTTTAAAAAATTGTTCAAAAATCTAATTCTTGTGTCCACATGACCTTCATCAACCTTTCCAGAATATATTGGATAAGCCAATAAATTTTGGCCGCTTTGAAGGTAACAGTTATTTCTAGCCAATGTTGATACGCTGAACTCAAATGTGGTATAAATTTTAGTCTATCACATCAAAATTGTTAAATTGTGTTCCTTTATATATTCTACTTTCCTCAGCTTTGCTAAAATTCATTCTAGCCATTAAAATTTTTGGTTACCCTGATCCTTAGATTGTTATGAGAATTTACCTGTCTATATATATTGAAGAAGGGATACCACTACCGGGGGGCTTGGTGTCTGTAGCCCCCCCCCCAACATTTTACTGAGCCCACCATCAGCACATAAATTCATATGCGCTGTTGGCACTCTCGTAGTATCCATGACCTCTTTTTTTAGTTTTTTGTCAACTAATATGATAGGTTTTGTCTGTTAAATTTCTCTGACTTGGCCTTGGAATGGACAGGAAGCTGATGATGAGCAATGTCAAGGTCAATCTGGGAAAAGATGGATATTCCACAGAAGGACGAGAAAAAGCACTAGCCCCTAAAATTTTTTCTCTAGCGTCACCACTATATTGAAGATAGGTTGTCATTGCCCTTCTATAGTCTTCTCCTCAATACATACACCAGAGATATGACAAACTATATGCAAAGGAATTGGGGTCAGGATATTGGATTAATGGGGTCAAAAGAGGTTTAAAGAAAATGGAAGAAGAGGTGCAGCCGGAGTGAACAATGTCGGAGAATGTTCAGGATGAAATTCAATAGTTAGCATTGGTCCTTTAGTTTCATTGTAGCTCTGATGTCATGAAAGTAGAAAGGTAGTTATAAAATTTATGAAAGCTGCCTAGTAAATTCAGCTAATAACTTACTGGAAATGATCTCATCGTGCACTCTTGGGTACCAAGTAAATAGACAACCTGCCCCACTAAATAATTTTTCAAAAATTTTCCACCCCACATATTCTAATTCCAACCCCTGCCTATAAATTTTTATAAGCAAAATCTCACCCAAGGCAATTTCTAGAGGAGATCTACAACATTTTAGGTCATGTTCCAACCCCCTGTTTATTCCAACTCCCCCACAAATTAGGTTTTAGGGACTGTACCAGCCCCCAACTATTCCAACCCCCTTTCCATTAGGCACCAAAGATTAAGATAAAAAATAAATCAAAGAGTATTGCAGACCTTGATTCTAAGCCCTTTTGGGTCCATACTAATTTTGCAAGTTAACCTAAATTTTTATTGTGCCAAGCAATGGGTCCTGAGAAAACATGGAAACAATATTACTCTTTGATGTCCTAGCAAAACTTCATCAACAGACAACCCTGCGAGCAACCAGGAAGCATTGAAGAAAGATTGAAGTACAAACCCTTTTGTCATATGAAGCCTTCCCAATGCTCTTGGAAGAACAATTAATTCAGTGTTTTTCCTGACACCAGCTACTATTTCTTTTGCAACTTCTTCAACATCAAGAATTGGTAATAGCCATGGAATGCTATCAACATTTATGAAAATTAATTTAAATTACAAATAAATTACAAATTGAATTATAGTCCATTTATTTCAATATTTCAGCACAATAGTCACTACAATCCTTTGCTTTCATTTCAAATAAAGTTTTCACTCAAAATGTGAGACAAGATTATCAAACCTTTACCTTGTTTTTGGATACCAAGACATTCCAGTGTTGATAAAATTGGGACAAACAAGGGTAAATTTGATACCATTCAAATTTTGTTCCCTGAGTTCTAAAAAAAGTGACTCATGTAGACCACTGAGAGCAAATTTGGATGCTGAATAATCTGATAAGTTAGGTGTTCCATGGAGGCCAGCAGATGATGATATTGTTACAATATGTCCCTCATTTTTCTCAATCATTGATGGTAAAAATGCTTTAATTGTCTATAAGAGAAATAAAAGAGTAAAAAGGTAAGCAATAGGGTTCACTATTTGCAGATTTAAATGCAAATATTCCATCTATAGCATCTTTGTGTTTGTCATGATCCACATGTAATGACAACTCAGCTCACTAATATTTTCTGATGTTTCAGAACTTATTTGAACTGAATTTTCCAAGAAAATAAAACAAGCACATAATTCATTAAGAATAGGTAAACCAAAAAAGAATGAATATGGTAATCATACCCAAAAGTGTGCAAGGACATTAACATCAAATGTTTTGCGTATCTCATCAGTGCTAAGCTCAAGGAAGCTCTTTCCATTCAGAATTCCAGCATTATTAACAAGAACATCAACTGGCCCAATCTCTCTGAAAACCCTTTTGGCAACTTGAATGACCTCATCCTCATTGCGGCAATCACAGTGGTATGCCAAAGCATCTGATTTCATGGATCTTACAATCGATGCTGTCCGTTCTGCTGATTCTAATAACATATTTATAGCACAATTAATCACACCCAGCAGTGAATTGGGGGGTATGGGGGTACAGGGGTACAGACCACACCCTAAGCAACAAAGCAGCAAAATGAGAGAATTTTTTCCTCTAACACCCATAAAAATGTACTTTTATGGTTATGATGATGTTGATGCTAATAGTGCTGGAAGCGAGGATCTATAGCACAATATGAGCCTTGATCAACTCTTCATCCAACAGGGATTCTTTGGGGAAGCCACCCACATGATACTCTCCAAACTCAACAAAGGAAAGTTGCTTTGGTGGTTGCACAGCTGGAGTCTACACATGCCTACTTGATGATTGGAAACTGGTAGGTGCATAATCAGAGTGCAATATACCTCATTAAGGTCAAGAACAGGTGAAAAAAAGATAACAACAGCAGAGATAGTGCAAATGAAACTGAACTGAACTGAATATTTATCATTTTTAATGGAATACAAGGTGAATGCTTAGATTATCAAATTATTGGTCTCCATAAAGATGCAAAATAAATTTCATGCATAAAACTAGAAAAGAGATACAACAATCCCAAGAACTTTCAATTATTCAATAAATCAACAATCAACAACCACACAACTGTAATCAACAAATCAACAAACTCTGATTTAAAGGAAAAAAGTCAATGAAGAAAATAAGCTATTGAAAACAACATTAATCATGAACTAATATTTCCACACTCACCTATATCTATATCCCATAGTACAATTCTTGCTCCAAATTTTGCAAACTGTATAGCAAGCTGTTTACCAAGTCCACCACCACCACCTTAAAAAGCATTATCTGTCTATTAAACTGTGAAATTGAAGGGTTTACAGGCTGTTCCTATACTGCTCCTAAACAAAGAGGGTTAAAATCCTTGCCAAATCCTATCGTCTTAACCAATTTTTCACAGAAGGTCTCTTTCATTGAAAGGTGCTGGACAGGAGACCTGGTGTCTAAGTTGCCAAACAAAATAAAAGGACATGAAATGACCTTGAAAATTCTTAATAAAATACGTCTCATCTTGTCTAAAGTTCCTCAGATAAAAATGCCTTTTTAAGGAATCATTTCAAGGGTTAATAGTCATAAAACCCGCAAATGATTTGTTAAGAAAGTCACGACATAAGAACAATCTTTCGATACAACACAAAACCATTTCGTTAAAAACAGCCTTGGGATTACTAGCATACATTGCAAGGAAGGTTCATGATCTACAAGTGCTCTATAGCAGATTCTAACCGTTCATTAATCTACACGCTTTAACTCATACTGTGTAGATTTAGGGTGCTGTGGAAATCTATGGCATATGCCATATGAAATCTATGGTCCTTACTGACTCTAAAATTGACACTTACAAAATCCCTGGTGTATAAATACACTGTAAATTAACAAATATTTTTAGAAATACGCATAAAACTACAATCCACAAATTGAAAATGTTCCTTCCAATAAGTAACGCGATATTATTTCAAACGTGCCTGCAAAGAAAAAGCGCAATCAACAATCAGCGTGAAATGATATGAACTAGTGCCCTCGCGTGCCATCCTCTTTGAAAGGGTTAGGGTCAGGCGTACAGCTTCACATATAATTTTGTCATGTTGTATGCTCGTACAGTTAGTACAGAATCAAAGCAGAAAATTATCTAATGACTGATTGTAACACAAAATATCATATGTAATACGCAATGATGAATGTTAAATCTGTAAACCACTACCTGTTATCAAAACAG
This sequence comes from Cassiopea xamachana, assembly GCA_900291935.2. Taxonomy (NCBI): domain Eukaryota; kingdom Metazoa; phylum Cnidaria; class Scyphozoa; order Rhizostomeae; family Cassiopeidae; genus Cassiopea; species Cassiopea xamachana. The sequence goes on from OLMO02000277.1 coordinate 485,126, forward strand.
TCCTCCCACTGATGTCCTTCTTTTTTGGAGTTACAAATAGCAAAACAAGTGATTCAAACTGGTAATAAATTAGTTGCAAAAGCAACCAGAACACATCTCGTACTGCATTCATGTTCGTTGCACGAATAGAGCCAAATGAGGCCACTCATGAAAATGAGGCTGAAATCGGGATAAGGCACTGCTCTCAAAAAATATCAGTTGGAGCTATACATCTCCATGAAAAGAGTTCTTCACCTGATGAGGGAGACTATAGCATTGTCACTTTTGCAGCTTATACAGCGTGTTAAAGCTGCATATTTGCGTAAAACGTAAAATAACGCTATTTTCATAGGGAAACATTGACTAAGCTACTAGAATCAGTGCAAAAGTACGCTTAAAACATGTTTTCTCCATGTAATTCACTCATTTCCTCGAACGTTTCTTCACAAAATGCTATCTCACCCTTGCATTCCTCTAGCACCAACCTAGTGGAAATGTGTAGTTTATACTGTCTACAGTAAGTGATGATTCATGTTATTGTTCAATACCGTGAGAAAAACCATTTTGTTCTCCCTGCCATCAACGATATCGTGACCAATTCTGCTTGTTTTAGTTGTTTTTACTTGATTGAGCAAATTGCTTCTAGCAGCAGGGGTCGCGGCACGAGTATTTGAGTGGGGGGGCCAGAAATTCGATAAAATTTTAAATCTGCCCCACTATGCTTGGATGACAGATAAAATTGTGCGTCCCAAAGAGCTTTTGATACCCCCCAAAAACAGCCCTTTATACCTCAAATTATGAACAAAAATTTATAAATACATACTAACGAAGAACAGTAAAATACAGATGCGCAAATTTCATCTTAGCAAAAAGTGGGGGGCCAAGGCCCCCCCGGCCCCCCCGTCGCCGCGACCGCTGAGCAGTGCTACTTAATGGTGCTAAAATAAAAAGGATTTAAGATTGCAATCTGGGGAGTGCCATTATCTCTACTACTGTTATCATTTGAATTTCCCGCGTCTGTCTGATCTGTTGAATATGTTGAGTGGGCCATTGGTGCTCGTTTTCTTTCTTTTTTATTGTTAAACCTATTGCACGTGAGCTATTCGCATGCTTTACACTCATATTTGTGTCATATGATAGTCAGTGGGGATTTCTAAAAATTTTAACAAGGAGGGCTTTAGGCACAAACACGCCCATAGTTTGGGTGTGGCCCAGCTACAACCATGCCCATATTTCAAAGATGGAGACATGATAATTTAGTTTAATACTGATATAGTATAAACAACCATAAGAGATCTATCAATAACGATATAGCAGTGCACAATTGACCATAACACCTTGGAAGCAAAGCCAATAAACTCTGAAAAGCTATGCCAATGCAAGAATTCTAGGGGCTGAGCCCCCAAAAATGAGAATAAATTTTAACAAGGGGGCTCTGCCCCCCTGAGCCCCCTAGAAATCACCCCTGATGATAGTACCAAGCTTAAGTAAGCCACGTAGAAGTAAGTAAACTAAGCTTGATCACGATCCGTAAACAATGGTTCTTAACTTATCAAGAATCAAAGTCATTTATTGACTTACTGCAGATACAAAAGTTTATATCAATGGCTACTATACAATTTGCTAATTTTGGCTGCTCAGCTTTGAGCGTCGTGTGTATGAGACTTGCAACCTAATGATGTATAATCTTAATGTTTGAATATTGCCCCTTATTTCAAGCAACAAAAATTTAATTTGCAATTGAAGAGGCCTCCAAGGGGCTATAGGGAATAAGGGAACTTGCCGTTTTTAATAATAGGAACATGGGAACATAAGTGAATTTATCAAGGGAACTTGGAATCAAAGTGGATCCTGGGGAGCAATTCGACATTTCTTTTAAGGGAACAGTCAAAAAACATTTTTGGGAATAAGGGAGATTCTGGAAATTGAATGGTCTCACTATTAGAGGGAAAAAACTTTGTCTTTCTAAGAGACAAAGAAGTCAATAAACTTGACAGATTTTTGACTGAATGATTGGAAAAACTTATGATAGGAGGGTAACCCTTGAAAATTAGCTGTTTTTCAATGGACCCTCCAAGAAAATGTACAATGTGTGCAATGTTTAATGTTTACCTATATTTGAATGAACATTCAATTTGATCTCACATCTTTAGGTACTAGGAAAGCAATTCCTTTAGCAAAAAATTCCAATGAGGCCTCTGAAAATCCAAATCATAAATTGAATGCTAAAGTACTGAGATCTACAATAAATAATTTTATAATCCAAACTTCTATTTACAAAAGCTACATTAAGTGGGTATATTATATTTGTTTTTTGAAGCAACTTGGGGAGGATGTCCGCTTAGGATCAGCTGTGATGCTGGCTTTGCTCCTCTATAACAAACCAGCCATCCATACCTCACTAAAATGGGTTTTCTTTTTCCCAATTTGTGATCAATGATAACATATTGATCGCCAACGAATGTAAGACTATTTTGTAACAGCATTTACCATATTGCCACCTCGTAGCACCATCTCGCACAATCATGCTTCCAAACAAGCAGCCTAATCCATTTGCAAAACTTAACATTTTCTGTATGGTTCCGCGGAGTTGTGTTACTCTTGGAGCAGAACTCACGATATTGAATTTCGTACTTATGTTTCCTAAAGAACACAATCCAAGAATCAGCTCACGTGCTCAGACATCACATGAAAGAACGTGACCAGTGTCTCACGATGCTTTACCTGCCATAAGAAGCATCTCCCTTTACAAGACACTCCCCAATCAGGAGGCAGCGAAGGGGCATCAAAGCTTTATCAAAATGCCTATTAGCGTAGAAGAGGGGATGGCAGAGGAATGCAGCCCCCTCTATTTGGACAGAAATCTGTTTCATTCGGGCAACTTTTCGGCAATAAGAAATGCAGGCAACTTTTCTGACTACTCTCTAGATCTCTTTGACTTTTCGCAGAGAAAGTGTACAACCCCCTAAATTTGAAGTCCTTTTACGTCCATAGAAACCCCACGTGTCGATTGCGTTGCAAGGGACCATTTCCATCAAACGTAGAGTTGGGGTACTTCCTCGCAGCTTGTTAAACTTTTCCTTGGTAGAACTCACATTTCTGCAAACTTTTCAGGGAATCAGTCTGCATTTGGCATTTGAGTGCTCTGGCCTTTTCAGCCATTATACTTTTGGGCTTGCAAGCGAATGTCCACTGTGATGCGTCTCCATTCTTACCCTTGTTCTATCATAAACAGGCTGTTTGGGAGGTAAAATAGCCAGCACCAACCCAGAAACTTAATCTGTTTGCTGTAATGTTCTGATAGCTAGCACTGGGAGCAGGAAATTAATATGAACAGCGGATTATGAAGTAAAGGTGTGTCAATTGATCAGTGGGTGTGTTCATTGCTATCATAAGTAAGCCTCGTTATCATCTTCTCCGTTACTTAAACAATAATAACACCTTCCTTAATCACATGACCAATATGGTCGTCATGAGATGAAAGTTCGAGTATGAGAGGTATCGCATGACAATGGCAGATTCAGTTCACAGTGCCATTATGAAGCGCAAGGACATGGAAGAGGTGCCTTTCAGTGAAAATGACTTTTCTTCAAACCATGTTCAGCTGAGTGATACTTCGTCAGTAAAGAGCAGGTTTTTACCAGCTTTTGTTGCAACGCTTGTTGCGGCGTTGGGTCCTTTCAATTTTGGATTTGCTTTAGGATATTCCTCGCCAGTCGAATCTGGTATAGAGAAAGCCACGAGCATTCCACATCTCAACCGTGAAGAATATTCCTGGTTTGCTGTACGTTTTATTTGCCGCTTGTGCAGTATTGTTTTAACGAACGCTTATCAGTTTTCATGTGCTTTCAATATCTTTTAATTGATAAGTAAGTATGATAAAGTAGATGAAGAAATAAACAAAATGAGTAGGGAATCTAAAAAGTGAGAGTTATGTGCTAGGTAGCCATTTCTATTCGCATGCAACAGGTTGACAACTTACTAATTTCACATGCAGTTTGAACCACAAGATATATCTAGTTAGCAAGCATCTACTAGAGCTTCATAGATTTTTATTCAAAAATACATCATAAAATCATAAACTAGACCTATGTTAAATCATTCTACCAAATAGATTATTGTAGAAAGAAGATTCTTCAGTTTAGGAGACACGTTTAAAGTTATTCATCTTTATTGGTAGTCTCTTCTTGGGATTGGTGCCATTGGTGGCGCATTGCTTGGTGGCTGGGCAATTGAATATTTTGGACGGAAAACTGCCTTAATGCTCTATTCAGTACCATTTGCTACTGGATGGTTGCTCATATCAAATGCAACGCATGGATGGATGTTATTTCTTGGACGGCTCCTCACTGGAATTGCTGTTGGCTCAACTTCCTTAACAGTACCTGTAAGTAGGAGTTATTTTCTTTTTTCCCTGTTTTTTATTCATTAGATGTAGACTGGGTTGCTAAAGGAGTGGACAGCAGAGGCACTCACCCCTTCTACCCCAGCAAATGGGGAAGACACCAATTTTGTCAGATGTTGTCTTTGGAAAAAATTAGATGAGGGACTATTTTAAAGTACACTCCTACTATCAAAGTATCAGAACACCTTTGAATTTAGCAAAAGTTATTTACAGTGCATACCTGACTTCATGTGCTTTGAATTTAACAGTCTTTACATGACTTTAGATAATTCTCTTACAGTTTGATCACTTTTTCATGACATCAGTTCAGTGAATTTTCTAAAAATACCTTTTTGGCTCAAACCTAGCATTTCCAGAAAGTTATTGTTGAGTGTGGCATGGTGCCCTTCAAGAGAAAGCCTCCCCCTTGCCATGATTTGCTTCTGGTATGCCTGAATGTAAATGTCGTAGATTGAGTAAAATCATTGCCAACTCATGTGCATAGCGGATAATTTCTTTTTTATGTTATCATCTCCTTTTAGCTGTAGCTATCTTAGCAGTTATTATAAAATTTCTTTGAAGCAGAATGTTTGAATACAAATGAATGTTATTATTTCAGTGCTTACCAGAATTAAATTGAAATTTAATCGTCTAGCAACGTATTGGCATCATATTATAGGTAACAATATGATTGAATTACCCTTTTTATTGAACAAGTTGACCAGTTTGGTGATAATAGCATGAAAACTGACCTTAAATCAGCGATGACTTTGATGATGATTTTGATAATGATCATGATGATCATGATTAATGTTGATGATACTGATTTTGAATCCTAGTGTTTATTCTACATTTGACTATCTATAGGTGTATATAGCAGAAATAGCACATCAAAAAAACAGAGGTGGTCTTGGTTCAGTGAACCAGTTGGCAGTAACACTTGGTGTGGTAATTGTTTATCTTACTGGTGGAAGCTTAACATGGAAAAACACAGCTTTATTTGCTGTTGGTCCAGTTGCATTATTGTTGCTGTTGATGCTGTTTATGCCAGAGACACCAAGGTGGCTGTTGGCAACTAATCAAAGAAATAGAGCATTGAAAGAACTTCGGTGGCTTAGAGGGCCTAACTATGACGTAGAGGGAGAATGTTTTGAAATTGAAAGCAACTTGGGTATGAAGTTTGAATATTCTCATCTCATTCCGGCACTATTTAAGCTATTTTTTAAGTGTATCATTTTGGATTTGTCAGCTTTTTGATTTAACAACTTCAAGAACTTTAAATGATATAAAGTAGACAGTGGCAATAATGCAATTTGATTGGTAGGTGATAACTTTAAAGACCAGGGCTCATGTTTAACAATAAATAAACTGCTGCAAGCTATTCCCTTACCTATTATTATTCGCAAATTTCCAAAATCATCATTGTTCTGAACTCTTAAATGAAAATTTTATTAACTCTATTATTTCCTTTTCAAAGATTCACAAGAAACAATGTCTCTAAAGGAATTATGGCGACCTTCTCTCCTTAAACCTTTGGTTATTGGAATGTTTTTAATGGTTTTTCAACAAATGAGTGGGGTGAATGCAATCATGTTTTATGCCACAAAGATTTTTAAAGAAGCTGGAATTGACAAACCTAAGCTGGTTTCAGACATGTTTGGATTGACCCAGTTTGTTGCAACAGCAGTAGCATGCTTGATTGTGGATCGTTCTGGAAGACGAATACTTCTCCTAGTTGGTGCCTTTGGAATGTGTTTATGTCAAGTCTGCTTAGGTGTTTATTATGATATTAAAAAATCATCCAACAGCACGACCTCTGAGAAAGCCATGGCTCTTCAATCAGCCAACTCATTGTATCACTCAGTTCCTGTGGAGCATATAACGGGCTTAGCCATCACAAGTGCACTCTTGTTCATTGCTTTCTTTTCTATTGGCTGGGGCCCACTCCCCTGGCTCCTCATGTCTGAAATTTTCCCACCAAGAGCCAAGGGATTGGCAAGCTCCATCTGCACTTTGACAAACTGGTTTTTTGTCTTTCTTGTCACCAAGCTGTTTCCACAGATGATTGATGCTTTAAAAGAGCAAGGCACATTTTGGCTCTTTGGTGGTTTTTGCCTTTTAAGTTTCATATTTGTGTACTTTCTTGTTCCAGAAACAAAGGGAAAAACTCTTGAGGAAATTGAACATTATTTCTCTGAGGGATATTTTCCTACTGAGACTGTGCGAGATTGAAACTCTACAAGTAATTGCTCTAGTTACGATTTCACTCTACCACAGATGATGAGGAAGTGAAGATGTAAAACTATTTCAAGTTATCTTTATAACTTCTTAACACCTAGAATCACTTTGTATTTTAGAACTTCGATGATTGTATTTCATTACTTTCATTTATTAAATTAATGAACCCAACAATTTTTTTTCATTGGGTTTGCCAAATTGATATAATTTGAAAAGAAACAGATATTAAATATGAAGCTTATATTAGTCAAAATGTAATAGTTTGTGTATTACATGTTATAGCCTGGGATGTGCTGAAGAGGGAGTGTGGGGTGCATTGTGCCTCCCAATATTTTCAAATTTCCAAGAAAGTTGGTCAAAAGTCAGCCATGCTGCAAGAGAGTTGGTCATGGTATTTTCTGTGACTTTTTTTTATTAGCAACAATAGTTGGTCAATTGGTCAAAATGCCCCCCCCCCAACAAAAGGTGTCTCAGGGCATCACTGGTTTTAGCCATAGGTAAACATTCAATGAGGGATCTCTATAGGGACTTTTAACCAATAAAACATGTTTACTGAAAAGAATACCAGAATAAATTAATCATATTCCAGACAAATTTCAAATTTTCTTTGCAACAAAATTCATAACACTTGTTACAAAATCAATCACATCTATACTTTATTGAATGCAGCGACATCAACACTTTGTACCTAAAAGGTAGAGATGAAGTATCAATTAAAATTAACTTGATTACTTGAGTGTATTTGATTTTTATCTCCTTGAATACAGAGTGACAATAGGGGTCTGGGAAAGAGTGAAGAGAGGGGGTCTGGGGAAAAGTGTCACATATTACATAGAGTTGATTCCATATGATATGCTGCAAATCCTAAGCAAAAGTTGTGACTAATTAGTAATACTAAAATACAGAAAATAATGAGGGAGGATGGGGTTCTCAAGCTGAGAGTAGGATAAAAGCAGCATGGGGATATGGAGAGATGGAGCAGAAGAAGCATCTGATAAGGAAATCCAATCCAATTCAAGTTAAATGTTAATATATTGTCCTTCTTATCACATGCCACACCTGCTCCTTAAATGAGTCAGACATGTTGGCTAAATGTGGAGCAGGAGTAGCATGTGATTGGAAAATTGCAATCAGGTTTAAGTGTAATACATATGAGTCATAAATGCTGGCTTAAGGAAAACAATGAGAATACAAAGGTGGGTGATACATATATCACTGCTTGAAAGATTACAAAATGATGCCATTGTAAAGAGGGAAGGCTTGCCTAATACAGAAATGGCCACAAACATTCTGGTGTAGATGTGCCTGGGATGAATGCTGAGAAAGGGGTGATGGGAAGGAACTGGTAGAGGAAGAAGATCTAGAGTAGTGGCTCCCTGGTTGGAAAAATTATGTTTCATGGAGGCTGCCTTACATTAATTAGATATGTTCAGGAATGACTTATCTTGACAGATGATATACTATATGACAAGATATTGTGAATATTGACAAGTCTTTTCAGAATATGATGCATTTTGTACAATAAATTCAAGAGACTGTAACTGGCAACTCACCAAATAAATAGGGATAAGAGTGGGATAGAAAAGGGTACAATGAAAAATGATTAGAATGACACTTAGATGCTTACATGGTCATCAAATTCTTGAATTTTTTCTTCCAGATAATCTGTGCCAACTTTGTCATCTTCCACAACACAAGCAATTTGAAGCTTTTTTATACCAAAAGCAACAGGGACAAGTTTTGCTAGGACATAAGAAAAACATTTTTAATGGGGACTAAAATGATAATATTTATCAAAAATTACTGAAATCAAAATAAAATTGCCAATGACATGAATCAAAAAGATAAAAGATAATGATATGAAATCAAAATAAAACTGCCAATGGATGTTGCCAGAAGATAAAACTTACAAGCTCCCCAAACTAAGCCATCAGTTTTGATACCCCTGACCAGTTTTTCCATCTCAACCATATCAGTATCATCTGCCCACTAGGAAAAAGTTAAGAAATGACAAGACTACAAAATATCTAATATACGGGAATGCCATGCAAAGCATGCTGTAGAAATTAGGAGAATGTACTAAACATTTGTAGAACTATTGCTCAAGGAATAATATACATGATTTATTCCATAATCAAGTAAATATGTCATGATAAGATAAGCTGGAATCAGTACTGAAAATCTATGCACTCTCTAAACCTACTTCAAGGTCCTTTTGTATATAGAATCATTTGAATAGCTACATCAAAGCTTGAAGCAACAGGAATGGTACTTACAGGCTTGATATCCAAAATGATGTTTGACTTTGCAATGACTGGAGCCTCTACAAAAATCAATGAAAAATTTGGAAAGAACAGTGCCATCTGTATTCCGTGCAATATACATAGCAAAAACACAAAGTCTGCATAAAGCTGAGAGATGAACTGGCTCATCCTATCTCCTATCTATGCTACAAATCTATAATGAACCAAAACAGAGCCACTACTTTGCAATCAACACAGAATATATCACATCCAACTTACTCTTTGCTTTTTTGTCATGGTACTTGTCTAATAACTTCTTTCTTTCCTCATCAGCCTCCTTATCATCTTCACCATCTTCCTCATCAGAAGCAAACAGATCAAACTCATCATCACCAGTGTCATCATCTTTTGGTTTTGCACTACCCTCCTGCACTGTACTTTTTCCTTCTACTTTTGCCAATCTTAACTCTACACTTTCCATTCTTTTTGTTAGGTCAACTATCACTAAAGTGAAAATTAAAGCCCTCATAGCACAAGATGGAAGCATAGTGACTGCAACTTAAGCTGTAACCAATAATCATATAAACTTACCTCAAAATAATTATAACATACAAAATATATTTATATTTTATAATCACATGGTAACATAGAGAGACCTGTGGAAGCCAGCACTTCTTGAAGGGGTGCCCTTTATATATTTGAAATCAATCAATCAACCAATCAATCACTATACCCAAATACAATACTACATACAACTGCGCAGTTCCTGGTTCTCTTTCTCAAGGGCATCTACTGATTTCTCTGACTTTTGTTTGTTTCCTGGTCCCTGGAAAGGAGTTAAATAAACATGAACAGAGCACTGGAGATCTATGCAGTATGGAACCATAAACTAACTTATCCTTAAAAAACACACTTATTAAATGAATAAGTAACCCATTAAAAAATGCAATCAAAAATCTCTACACAGACAAATACATACAAAGAACTTCAAACAATTTAAATTTTTTGTGTGTATTTGTGTTTATAAATACCATTTGGTATGTAGCAGGGTGAGTGGCCAAGCAGCCCAGCCAGTTCCATTAGCTTTACTTCATGGCTGTGCCAGTCAGAAACTGGATGGGTGACTATGGGGTGACCTTCAATCTGAGTGACCAAAACAGCTCACTCCATCATCCTTTGGAAGGGATGTTAAACTAGGGGTCCCGTGCCTGGGTATGGCATACATAGTAGGCCTAAATTAGCTGAAAAAGCTAGGTATAACAGCCTACTCAAAATAAAATAAGACAACAACAAAAACAATTGCAACATGTACTCAAATAGTTATGTTCAACATTAAACCTTCACAACATCAGTACCTCATTCAAAGACTTCTTTATGCTCGTTCTTGCTTTTACAATTTCATCAATTAAAGGAGCTGCAGCACTGGTTGTCCCCTAGCAACAAAGAAATGCATTACACTTTGAACATCTCATAAACCAACCATCAAAAATGCATTGGAGATTTGGCTAATTTTTCACATGTAATTCCATGAGGTCACAAATCAGAACGTGTACTGTCAAACTCCTAAGGGTGTGGAACTCCTCGGTGGTGGAATTGCAGAGTTTGGTATATTGGTATCTAAAAAGACTAATATAGCATCCTGTAATTTGCTATGAGTGTCAACCTAAACAACAAAACCATGCCTACCTCCAGTTGCACAGCATCACTAGAGAAAGAATCTCCAGTGTGCAATTGCAGAGCTCTGCATACTGGGCTACACTGGGCGACATATCAGTAGGCCTACCTGTAAATGCACAGGATAAAGACAAAGCTTACTTTAGGGCTATTGCGTGCCAGATAGAGCTGATAATTTGTTTCATCCTGCTCAAAATGTGGCTTCTCGAACCATATTGACTCGTGCATCATGGCTGATAGTTCCATTTTGGCAACTAAATTTTTTGATGACTTTCCTTCCAGGCCTGTACGTGAAAAAGAAATCGATACACGTGCAAAGGAGACTCTATGTTGTTGTTGCTGTCCCGCGTCTACGTCAGCGATTCTCAAACAATTGGGCGCGATGCAGTGCTGTAGAGGGTGCATATGACCCCCGATGAACGGGTGTGCATGTACAATTTTTATGGATTATGGCTTTATTCGTAGTGAGTGGGGGCGCAAAATATTTTCTCTTTCCGTGGGGCCTTGCAAAAATATTTGAGAAGCACTGTGTTACGTGTATTGAGTGGGACATATACATCATTAGTTCACAGCAGAACATCGAAGGGGCAAGACAGTGTTGTCATATGCTTTATGAAATAAACTATTTTGATGCTGATCTTCAAAGCAAGCACGTAGCTGGGAGTATTGTCCTGGAGGGGCAAAATATGCCTGTGCCTTGGGGAGACAAGACTTAGAACTGAGTATTGAATTTCCGGGTTACTAAATCCATTGGAGGGGGAAATCATGTCAGAATTTTCATTTGGAGGACATTTCCCCCGCACCTTTTGCAGTCACTTGCCTACCTCAAAGCGGCCACAAGGCTTTCTCTTTGTTTTTCACTATTGCTTTTCATATTAGCAACATTTGCCGGATGAATTAAATAAACTGGAGCTTGAACTATTTCTGAATAATTCCCAAAAACGCTGCACGGTGGCAGGGAACTTGCCGCATTCAAAAACTAACCACTAAATATAGCAAAAGTGTTCACTTAACACAGAGAAATTCAAAGAAAAAATGGTAGAAGATATAAGAAGTTTTGTGAGACAGGACAGAAAGAAAAGAAACGTCGAGGAAAAGCGAGATGAACCCATGAATTACAAAAGGAGGAGGAAAAAAGTGATCTAACGATAAAAACTTTCCAAGGCAACCAAATTTATAAATTTATCGAATTTTTGCTAAATTTTTACAAATCTAATATAAACATGAGCTACTAATTACTATTTTGAATTTCCTTCTGCTATGCATGAACACCAGGTAGGTGAACAATGTTTATGACAAATTGTATGTTTTGGGCAGCAATGAAAATTGTCTTTGCAATCAACTCCATTTTCCAGCAAACAGCATGCATACCCAGATCTGGAAATTGCGTTTTCCATGCAACTTGTTTCAGAAGGACATCTAGTGGGAACAGTTGCATTTGTAGAGCATTTGATAGAATCTTCTTTTAAATCAGTAAACAAAGGTTTTGTAAAATTTGTGCCTGAAACAAGAAACATAATGCAAAGGAGAATGAGACACAGCATGACTTGAAAAGCGATTGGCTTTTCGAAAAATTGCATTAAAATTTTGAATGCACGAGAGAACTAATAGTGGCAAGGAATAATAACCGGAAAAATCATACTTGTATTGCAAAAGAAATAACACTCATGCTTAAGATAGAAAAGAGAAACGAACAACAACTGACTGTCAAGTGCTGAAAAAGGAGTATAAAATTTTTCCACTTGAAAGAGTTAAAAGGAAAGTTTCTCATTCTCAATATATCTTGCACAAAAGTGCTTGAAACATGAATAACAATTTAAAATTAGAAACGCAAAATACCCTCCGATAAACTGTATCCACTTTTGACCCAGAGTTTTCTTTCCTTGAGAATCTCTGCAAATTTAGCAGCAATTTGCTTTCCAAGCAGAATCGACCCTGCTAAGCCATAATGCTGAAAGAGCAATAAAAGTCTGCAAATTTTTCCCTTCATTAAGAAAACTATAGAAATTGATTTTTTATTAAAATTTTAAAGCTAAAGCCATTTATTTGATACACAAAGTACTTCACATACGATGTAGCTGTTGATTAGTTGTATAAATACCCTAACTTGTCTTATAAGCATCTCAATACGTTGAGAGCACTCACGATACATTTGATGAAAACAAAATACTAAAAAAACGGCAGTACATTCTAAGTGCATGGAAGTGGTGACCATAGTATGATAGTATAAATGAAACTGGTGACCACAGTGTGACAGTATAGGGTGGCACAACAGACGTTGGCATAGCAGTGTATAAATGCATTGTAAGTTTGCCGTTATTCTCTTTTTAGCCCCCCTCTCCAATAAGCCCCCTTTCTGGACCAAGAAATTTATTAAGCTCCTTTCTCTATGAAGCCCCCCTTAGAAAATATTGAAGACTACCAAGCTTAGGTAAGCCTCATAAAAGTTAGTAAACTAAGCTTGATCACTTTCCGTCAGCAATAGTTCTCAACCAATCAAGAATCAAGGTCATTCATTGCCTTACTGCAGAGAAAAACCTTTTATATCAACGGCTACAACACAATTTTTCAATTTCGCTTGTTCTGCTGTGAACTAATGATGTATCAACTAAATAATATGAATAGTGTTCTCTATTTTCAAACAGCAAATATTTAGCTAGCTATTGAAAATATTCAAGAAATTTATTAAGCCCCCTCTCTTATAATTCCCCTCTCTTATAGTCCCTCTCTCTAATGACCCCCTCTAGAGTATTTGAAAGCAATAAGCCCCCCGGGGCTTGTTGGAAATGATCCCTTATTCTATTGCATTCATGTAAATTAGGCTTGGCCTCGTTGTTGAAATAGTTGGTAACGAGCTCATGCTGCTGTTAGTGCTTAATCACGTACACAAATCGAAGAGGAGGGCGTTCAAGGAATAAACAAAGGAACAAGGGAAATAAAGCATTAATCCTGGATGAAGGGCAAACATGATGAAAGTTGACTGAAGAAACAAGATAGCTTTACATACTACATCTTTTGGCTTTTTCATCATAAAGCAGTTGTTAAATGGAATTTCTCCACAGTTATCAACAATGAAACCGTACAAATCAATAACATCTACCTCTGGGCTTTTTGACATTACCCTAAAGAAAAGGTTAGTTTATATAATTAGTTGATAAATGGTTGAACAGTATCTCTTGTGTGTGAAGGAAAAGAAATGATAATGTTGACTGGAAATAATATAGAAAATAAGCAACTTAGAATTTTGCTTTTTGTTCTACTTCGAAAAACAATTTACTTTTACTTATCACTTTTCCAGATAATTGATTTTTCCTGATATAAATTTAAGCAGTTATTTAGCGAAAATTAAGCCATTAAGCGCAAAAAATCACCTTTTTGCTATTCTGTTATAGTTAATAACCAGGTCATTTTTTGCTTTGTTGTACGCCACTGGGGTAGTCAAGGAGAAAGCAACCCCAGCTCCTGTCTTCAAAATGATCTTCTTTATTTTTTCAAGATTTTTTTTATATGATTCCTCGTCATTGAACTCCTAGATAGAAAATTTATTTACAATTTGCAAGTGAATATTTTTTGCTTCAAAGGAAACCAGAAAACATTCTGGCACACCAAAGATATCTTACAATCTTGCACATATTAGTGTGTGAAATGTTAGATAGTGATCGGAAGTTGTAAGGAACTACACTTCAATGTGTGGATTTAAAAACAAAAAATTATTACTTACCTTCAGCAAAAGATTCCTCAACTGAGATAATTGAAATTAGTGAAATAGTCTTTGATTTCTAATTACTATAAGTATCGTACTAAAGGTCCTTCCATTGAGAATAAAAAATAGAGACTAGTGCAAGACGATTGCAAGGTAACACAGTAACACAGTATCAATAGAAAGCTTCCAATTTATCGTTAAAAGATTCCACTGTGACTATGCAGCAAACTAGCCAAAACATGGCATTTGAAGCTTCCTTAAAATAATAGATGTCGTAAAAATGGAATGGCAATAAGCGAAAATAAAACAGTCGTAGTTACCTCTGGAAATAAATTAGAAAAATCGATATCATGCATTCCAAAATTAAAAACCACTGCATCATATCGTGTTGGGGATAAATTAGTTGTTGACAACAGAAACTTCATGCATTCGAGGCCATAACGTGAATCCAGAGCAGCGCCTCCCTTTGAAAATGGTGCTACTTGAACGGTGCATTTCGATTCGAGGGCAGCAGCAACGCTATACGATGAGCTGAAATCCAAACACGTTGCAGAATTTTCAAGTCTTGCATTGAGTACAACTGTGCAAATCGATATTTGATTTATCCCTTTTTCTTATAAATATTCATAAAGGATAACTACTTTTGTTATAGGACGATTCAATAATCAGAGAACTGCACATAATCTGATATAGCAATTTTACGAGTCTTCTTGCAGAACTATGAAACTATGAATTGTGGCTAAGTGAAGGATTTAAAATCGTTACCTAAGGAATGTTCCAATATTAGCGTAAATTAAAGTGCATACTTAAATGTAAATTGAAACACTTTTATGAGTTCTGGGTGTAATCGACATCTCATAATACTCAGTGCGCGCTTTTCATAATTCAATTGTGATCTGCAGTTAGTAAAATTCAAGATAGAAGTCCTTTCAAATAACATGTATGGTCTTGGTGTTTGTTGTCTGTCGTGTGGTGTGTACTGTGCAGGATCGCCGAGAGAGTTCAGAGACCACAGGGGTAAACAGAAGGACAAGCCCCCCTGCGAGCGAAGCAAGCAGAAAGTTCTCAGGGTCTAGAAACTAATTTTGGAAAATTATTGCTGGTTCACTTTATGAGGCCCACCAAACCTTGAGGCATTGGGTGTTATGAGGCCCCATGAACCTTGATGTCCTAGGGCAAATTGCCTCCTGTCCCTCCTCTCAGCGGCACGTTTGGCGTGTTTGTGTGTATGGTTATGTATGTTAGTGTGATAGATCTGTAATAATTCTAATAAAATGAAAATAACAAACTACCCTAAAGTAATTGAATCACCAATAAGCAGACAGTTTGGGAGTTGCTTATTTGATGCTAGAGGTGGGCCTGGTTTACAAACCCTTGAGGCTTTTGACAGCATTTGTTTTGATTCGATTCCATTAGTACTATCAATATCACTGCCTTCTGATGCATTGTGGACCAATGAGGGCAATGTTTGCTGTGATAGCACTGATTCTTGTGATTGAAGAATCTCTGGTTGTGGTGATTGTGGCAGTTCCTGTGTAGGAATTGAATGTTGAATCTGTTGCACTTGAGCAGGTGATGATTGTAATGCTGATGATTGCAGTGATGTCGGTGATTCCTGCCATTGATTACTGTTTTGAAAATCATATCCGACGGCATTCCAATTTGTCGTATCAAACGGGGGTAGTGAAATGGAACTCCTTTTTGAGTTCTTCATACGTTTTCTTGTTTTTGAACTGCTGTGAGAACACAAACGAGAATACACATAAGTATCCACAACAGTCATTTCAAAATTGTCCAGCGCATTTCCATACCAGGTCTTTACAAGAATTTCTGCAATGCACCCTAGCTACCCTAGTATGACCTTAAGAAACATTGGAACATTTGAAATATTGGAACAAAAATACACTCAGTATATAGCCCCTGTGAGGGAGGACTAGCCACGGAGCTTTAGAATTAAATAAAGTAGAGGGGGTCTTTCATGGCCAGTTTGAAGTTATGGTCTCATTACCTGTGAGCTTTTGGTAAGTGCGTAGAGTTCTTGAAGCAAGGTTTGAGTAAAGAAATTGTACACCAGGCCACAAATGATAAAGAACAATATGAAATTTGGAAATTATTGATTTTCTTAGTAGACTGTCTTGAGAAAGTTAAACTAATTCCCTTTAGTTATATGTCAAATGAATGGATCTGGTTCGTCATTAGTCTAAAGTTATGGAAGAAATTAGTCATTGGTCAATAGTAAAATAGCCTGTTAGTCAGGTACTCATAACCCCTGCAACACCCGCTTAAAGAGGAAAGTGAGTTCTTCAAACATAGTCAACATTTCGGTAGATCACTGGTTAACATAAATTATTATACAAAAATTTGAAAGGATGTTTTTTCAGGAATCTCGTAATGCATAAAAAAGTATGCAAAGATTGTCAAAGAAATGAAAGAAATACTACAATGAGAGCTCAATTTCATACTCTGACTTTTTTCCGCTTGTTTTTGATTGAAATTTCGAAAGACCCTGTTGCATATTTAAGAAGATCGTTGGATTTTCATCCTCATCAATATCCTTCAAAACATCTGAATCATCATCTTTCATCATCTGTTGAAATAGAATTAAGTTGCTTGATTAAATATTACAATAAATGTATGTTGAGGATCAGAATGCATTGCCAAGACAAAAATTTAGACTGCAAGTGTGGTAATGATAGCAAAGGTTATAGAAAAATAAGGTAGTCCGTCGCATTGAGCTTGGTAAGTCAAATCATGCAATTTTCTCATGCTACTAAAATAACACTTGAATCTAAAAGCTAAGGGTAAGCTTTTACAGCTTCCCGTTACCAATAGCTTGTTGGATTGCGATAATTCAATTGTACTTACGTTGTCAAAATGGTCTGAAATATATGTGTGGTAAATTAGACAAAAATACAGATATATAATTTCTCCTATTTATGATCTTTCTTATTTATGATCTTGCAACACAAAAACAACTCACCTGATGAACTTTCTTGGTAAAATCTTCGTTATTTGTTATTGCTAAGATTTCATCAACCTCTTTCATGCTCATTTTGTGATGTTTCTTCGTTCTTGACTTGGAAGATTTTCTTAGTACAAGAAAGGTTGTGAGATTAAGCTTCAAAATTTGATAAAAAATTCTGTTAGCTACCTCAATGTGTGAATTTCACACTATGTCAGGGGTTGGTAATATGAACAATAAACTCTACACCAAGAAGAACAGAAATGTTGAAACAAATCATACAACTTACGAGTGTTTCAAACCAAAATGGCGTTTTGCGTTCGCTCTTATTGCCTGGCAAAAAGCAAGATGAAATTTTCAGTACTAGCTACAGACAAAAGGTTTTTCATACGATAATTTTGTGATCTTTGAGAGAAGGATCCTTGGAATTGAGGCTTCTAAGATACGAGCTAACTGAATGGTGTTGAGTTGACTTAAAGAAATCAAGTGGAACAAATAAGCTTTTTATTAAAATCAACAATTTTTCTACCCTGTTCATTTGCTTTCCTTGCTTCCCATCGCTTTCAAAAGTTTTAGCAGCTTCAGTTTTTTTAACATGTGTACGATCATGGTGAGTTGTTCTTAGTGCTTCCAGTCTTCCTTGGCCTAAGTTTCTCTCCACGAATACTGCAAGAACTAAGAATATAATTGTAGTGTACAAATTGGTGAGCATCTTCAACTAGCTCAATTTGAAACATTAAGCTAGACTGAGAAGTTCGGGTTACATTCTGAATGAATCAGAGCAAGACAATTGTTTGTCGGGTTTCAGGTGTTCGCATACATAAATAATCAATGGACGCTTGGCCTCCAATGGCCTAGATAGCCTAGTCAAAATGCTCGTAAGATCCATCAAAAGCATTTGATTGATATAAATCGTTGGACTTACCCGAAAACATATGAATGATGAAAAAAGTTTTTCGAAGATTGGCGTCCTCGCAGCAAAACCAGGAAGTTAAACGCATGCGCTTAGCTCTATGGAAAAATTGTGGAAAAACGTCGATATTATCAGAAGAAAGCACAAAAGATCGAAGTAGGCAAGCTGTGGGTAGGGCTTTGAAGGATGGAGGGGGTTGAACAGATTTGCAACTTTTGTGAAGAGTATCAATTTAAAACTTGGCTACTGGAAATTTCTGCGTACTCTTTGACTAATTTTATACGGTATTGATATTTGAACGGTAATTTATGAGATGAAAAATTGAATAAAAATGCATTTAATGACAAACAAAATATAATACAAAATGAACATACATAAATCATAAATAGAACAACTACTTTATTACAATTAAGAACAGTAATTCATAAAAAACAAATATTTGACAATATCGGTGATATTAAGGTCCATTATAGTCATTATTAGTAACTTCTATCATTATCCCAAATGCTCATAAGATATCTCATTACACTTCATGGTTTTGTTCATCTCTCTAATAGCGAACTAGTCTCCCTTGACAACCTGCGTTTACGTGTTCCATGATCCTTTGCTTCAGCTCTCCAGCTTGCTGACGCAATGCATTTGCTAAAGCATTCAATTCAATGTTTTTCTCCTTTAAATGTTGCACTCTAACCTCAAGTTGTGCCTCTCTTTCAAGTTTCTTCTTTCGGCATTTAGAGGCTGCTACCCTGTTCTTTAACTTCTTTCTTTCTCTCTTTACAATTTCTTGCACCTCGAGATCAATAGGAGGCATTGGCAACATAGCTAGAGTTGCAGCAGTTTCTTTCTCAATATTTGTCTGTGTATACGGGTTCGCTACCATACTGGGTTGATTCAAATCATAAGCTACACGACTATTTCCATCAAACATACGTTCTGATTTCACCATCTTTTCATATCTAACATCAATTTGCTCCTTGCTAGGGCAGAATCCTTGGGTATTTTCTGTTGTTGAGTTCGGTCTTTTAAGTTTTAATTTCTCTTGCTGGACATGACTTCTATCATCTACTAAGCGTCCATTGCTCTTCAACAGGCGTTGATCCGTTTCCTGATTTCCCGGAACTTGTTGCAGCGATTCTAGAAATGGTTCGATGGGCAAAACAAAGGACTCCTCACTTGTATTCTCTACTGTTTCGCTTACATTATGCTTGGGTAAGATTGAATCTAAAGCCCGCGTTGTTTCAGTGGTAATAAACTGATAATCGTCATGTGATATTAAGGGAGATATAGCTTTTAAATTTCGATTTGAATTCATTTCAAGTTGGGCCATCAGAGATGTTGTATTATCGTCCTTGTGTGAAAATGAATGAATGGAATTCTCACCATGTTGGGCCATTATAAGTCGTTCTAACTCCGGTGATTCCAACTTCAGGAGATTCAGCTCTGGAGAACCCAGAACGGGGGAGCTCATATGTCCTGATGCCGGCTGCGTCGAACATACTGCAATGGCATTCGATGTCAACTTCAGGTTCAGCGAATCCCTAGGTTTCTGAGGTCCAATGGCATTCGTTGTGGTGATGGCGTTCGATGGTATACATTGGTTGAATTCTCTGAATGTTCCAGGATCACAAATATAAAACTGTGTTGGTAGTCCGCCATGTATATCCATATGTGATATCTAGGCAAATCAGGCTACTCTAAATGCCCAAGTAGACCAACAGGACTACATCTGAATACGGAGAATTCTATCAAACTACCATCGCTGTAAAAGTGGGTTCACTCCAGGATAGGAACATGTTCAGTGGAAATCTTGAATGTGTCTAGAAATGATTCCGAAATGAAGTAATACACGCAGTGAAGATGATTTGCTTCGAACTACTTCAGATGATTTGCAAGTGCAAGTATGCGTGAAAATATCGTCACGCTCATGTTCATGTAAATGCATGGATAATTCAAGTTCTTCTCCTCTCGTCCTGTCCATTTCTTCACAAAAAGAAGCAAAGATGTTATTTTACGGAAAACGAAAAACTACTTCGAAATGTGACGGTTTTGAAAAGTCAAAGGAAAGATCGCAGAGAGATTAAATGATCAAAAGTTAACTCAACGACAACAAACTATCAATTGTTGACATCCTGGTTGAATTCATGGCTTGCGTCTTGTGTTCATTTGATTAAACATTGCGCAGGTGAATCAGCTGGTATACAGTGGTTCTGGTGCCCATTCACTTCGCTAAGCACTCACCTACGCTCATTTGCAGTTTCTTGTCAATCAAACACATGGACACGCAGAAATTCACAGGAAAGAGGATAAAACAAGTAACTCAAACCAAGGGTAATGAGTTTTACAACAACATAGAACAAGTGCTTCCCTGTCTTGACTCCACTAATTGCGCCAAAGATCTTCAGAAATCTTTAGTTTCTTACAATCCGTACCTCTTCTTTATACAATATACTTTCCAAAATTAATCTTGCAGAATTTTGCCTAACAAAGAAGTGTGCCAGCTGCGTAACGGAGACACTCGTGGCCCTTATGGCCTGAATACGATTGGGGTTTCTATGTTAGTTTTCACATCAATCAAAGCAAAAGATTTGTCTCTTCAAAGCATCTGAGGGCTCTTTCAGGAGTTGTCTTAACCCTAGCCTATGTATGATATGCAACTGAGATGTTCCATAATGACTACAAACATAAAGGGAAATTACAATTTTCAGAAACAATCACTTTTGAACTTTAAAACATTGAGCAAGCAGTGTCATCAACAATACTCTAGATTTTCTAAGAAGAGAAGATAAATCCTGAATTGCATGATCTAAATTGCAGAGCTAAGAAAGGCTATGGAACAGATGTGGCGTCCTTCTTTTCAACAAACACTCAATATCTCTTCATATTTTTCCATTGTTTGCTATATTCTTCCGAGAAGCTTTGCTGTATTCTAAGCGCGTTTTTCAAAGAAACTTTTCAGAGAATACGTAAAGAGTATTCAACCTGTTTCCAAACGCAACTTCTTTAAATTATCACTAATTGCAATGGAAAAAATAAATTTTACATATCAAAATTTCATACTAAGGAAAATTGTAAACGAAAAACACTAAGAAACAGCGAACAGAAGCTATATCTATGGAGAGAATGACTTACATCAGGATCTGTCATTACTATCTAAATAACTATATGACAACTCATGTAGCTTTATACGCCTTTCTCAATTCCAAAATGTCTTTAGCTGATATATGTGTTTTAGTGTCCTTTAATTTGCTGGCAATTTCTTCGATGACTGTTCTAACCTTGGACAAATCATTCGTCGAAAGGAACATTAGGCCCATGTTGAATCGTTCTGATTTGCTTGCGTATTTCAAAATATTGAATCCAAAAACTAACTTATCTGAAATAAAATCAAAGGAAAAGGCTTAATTCTGTACTGAAAAATGCAATATGCAAAATGAAAAAGAGAATTACTTTTCTCGTGAAAATTCATTTTATTTATCAAGGAATTTCAGGTAAGCTAAAGAAAGACAAAAAAGGAACTTTCAATAGTGAAAAAGTACATAGAAAGGGGTACTGCGCGAACAAAGGATCGCACGTTGTCCGTGCAATCGCACGTTATCCGTACAATCACATGTATCGTATGCAATCTTCATGTCTATCCTGTTTCGTTGACACTCTATGAAAATACTGTCCTTAAAACTCTAATACTATAAATTATAATGCTTCTCGCACAGGATTTGCAAAAATATCAATCTTGGACACAACTCCAAATCGCACGTGTAACTCCAAATAATTCAGAGCTATCAAGAGTCACTCGCTCGTTCCCAAAAAAAGACTCAAAAAGGCCGAGAGATGACCCCTTGGTAGAGAACTAAATTTATTTTATTTACCTTCCTTTTTCAGTTAATGTAACTACATATGGTTTTAATCTTGCTGATAGGAAGTATGTGTTAAAATATTAATGGAAATGAAATGAAAACTGAAAAATCGCTTGTGTACTAACGCACGCACGTGCAATTTAACACTCGTGCACAATTTTCTTCAGGGCAT
This sequence comes from Cassiopea xamachana, assembly GCA_900291935.2. Lineage (NCBI taxonomy): Eukaryota > Metazoa > Cnidaria > Scyphozoa > Rhizostomeae > Cassiopeidae > Cassiopea > Cassiopea xamachana. The sequence continues at coordinate 507,248 of OLMO02000277.1, forward strand.
GATTTTGAGGTTCTTGGTAACACAAATAGTCCCTAGTAGTACAAACTATATTAACCTTCACCTGATTCATAGCACTTTAACATTTGCACATTGTAGCATGCGGGGGCGCATCCAGACCTGGACTTTGGGGGGGACCTTAATTGTCATTTTCATGTGAAAAGTTTCTTAACAATATTGTTTGCTATAGGAAACACTGTCGTTTGGGGAGCCATGGGCCCCCGCTCCTGGTAGTAACAGAAATTGCCCTTTTTGCAAGGATTTTGAGCCACAAATCTGCACCAATTCTCTCTATAGCCGCAATAAAAAATTAAAACAATAAAACAAAACCACAAGGGAATAAAAATTAAATTATGATGCTTTTAGTTACTAATATTATAATCATTTAGTTACTAGTAATATTATTTTATTTTTATTATTATAATCATCATTTTTGACAGCAAAACGAGCAAATGTTGTTTACCTTTTGTAAAGAAATGTTCACTGACGCATGAAACAATAAGCAATATCATCTCGGCGTCAATCTTGTTTGATATAACTACAAATAAATAAAAATATAAAAATGTTGACAATTAGAGTCAATGGTTTTGTTGTCATCACATGATACGACAACCAAACTCAACTACTAGTGATTTCTAAAAATTTCAACATGGGGGCTCTAGGTGCAACCACGCCCAAATTTAGAGTGTGGCATAGCTGCGGCCAAGCCCATTTTTCAAAGTGCAGATATGATACTTTAGCTAAATAGCGATATAGTATACTCAATAATTAGAAATGTCTCACTAACCACGTACAGAGAGCAAAATTGACCATAGCTATACAAAACACTTTGAAAGCAAGGTCAATACACTTTTAAAAACGAGAATGTTGGGGTGCTCAGTCCAGCCAAAATGAAAAGTAATTTAACAAGGGGTGCTCCGCCCCGCCTGACCCCCCCTAGAAATCATCCCTACACAAAACACGAGAATTTCTACCTATAAGATATTCAACAAAAGCTATCTTCAGAGCATACAGAAACAGATGATAAATAGGTGAAAATGCACATAGGCTGCAGCATACATGAAAGTTCTATATAAGAAAGTAATGCTTGACTGTACAAAAGGCGAAGAAAGTTCCATACTCGATCTTAAGATCTAAGAAACACTATAGGTTCCTATAAATTTATGTCTAAATGTGGCAATTTTACACTGTCCTTAAACAAAACATCGGAACTCGATATTTTTTCCCAAAATAGTCTAAAAACATGACTTACTTTTGGGCAATTGACTAGGTTCAATCTGTGAAAGTAAGCTTGCGTAATCACTTAAATTCTTTCCTTTAAGTTCATTCCAGGCTTTCAAAAACTCAAAACCTGATGCCTAGGAGAAAAGAAAACAGATAAAGGATGAAAGAGATTGGAAAAAAGTGCGCCGCCCGGGAATCGAACCCGGGTCGCAAGAATGGGAATCTTGCATGATACCACTACACTAGCGGCGCTTGCTCTTGCAAATGGAGATCTCGTAAGATTATTCTACCATTGTTCAACTTGCCGAACTAATTCTAAGCGGTTGGTCTTTAACTGTAGCTTATCGCCATTGTATTGACGAGCTCCCGTGTCTTATTGCCTAACTTGTATTTAAGTAGTTTCACACCTATAGTGAGATAATTAAAACCATACTTACTAGCACACATAAACACTTAAAAATTGAACCTCAACATTTTCGTTGCCCTCCGTGAACATCCTCAGTGAGAATTGTTCGAGCTTCTCGCTCTTCTGATGCCTGCTTTAAATAAGTTCGACAGATTGATGAAAGTTGTTTCACACTATACCTTTCTGAGATTGAGCTTTTTTGAAGATCGTTGGATATTCTCTTTCGTTGTTGAACAACATTTTGGTGTCCCATCGCAGATGTCATTTACTCGAGCTTTTGCAGCTTCATGCACAGATGGAGCCTACCAAAGGATCAAACACTAAAATTGATACACTTGTTACAAAATCTTTACTATTAAGTGCTTTAGAAAAGAGGGGAAATTAAACTATAAGACTGCTCGTTTCTTCAGTAGTCCGAATATAGAATCGAAAATAGAACCGAATATAGAACCGAATATAGAACTTTTTTCCACGGAGTGAACAAGATGCTAAACCCACAGAAGCTCTCCCATATATCCACGGGTTTCTTGAGAAAATCACACCCCAAATGTCCTACAAAAAACAAGCATACCTGTTTTTCTTTAGTTTCTGTGCTTTCTGGTCTCTTTTTGTTTGATTTCTGAGTTACTGTTGTTGCTGATGATTCGCTGGAGTTTTCAGACTGCGTTCTTGTTTTGTTTTTCAACTCCTGTCAGATGACGAACAAAAGTAAATATGAAAAGGCTGCAAATATTTATGGGTCGGAACATCATACCACCAAATCAAACTCACAGGATTCTAAGATTTTCAACATTAAAAACATGTATTTGGTACCATGGAGCTAAAGTAGGAGAGGATTCAATGTCGTACTTTTCTCCAAAGTTCTTTTATAGCTTCTAACTCCTTCTGTGCCACTGTATTTTTTGGATCCAGCTTTATAAGGGTAGTTAAATCCTGCAATGATTCCTTGTATTTTTCACCGGCCTAAAATCAAGAGCAAAAGGCCAGATAGAAAAATGCGGGTAATACAAATGAAAATGAAAATCATTGATTAGACTCAGGGTCTACAAATTGCTTCAAGGTCTTGGAAATTTTCCACCACTGGTATGAAGTGTGAAAATACACGTGGATGATGATCAACAGTTGGAAGCAAGGGTAATTTCTAGGGGGTTTAGCCCCTCTTGTCAAAACTTTTGCTCCTATGGGGGGTTCAGCCCTCAAGCTTTTTGTATTGATTTTGCTTTGCAAAGTCTCTACATGGCTATTGAGATCGTTCTAATTGCTAGATATACTACAACATAATTAGTAACTTATCATGTCTCCATCTTTAAAAACACGGTCATGGTTAAAAATAAGCCACACCTATTCAATGCTATTCCTCCTAGATCTCCCTTGTTAAAATTTTTAGAAACTACCCTTGGCTGGAAGCTAATGAACAAAAACCACAGCCATATCGAATTTATCTAAGAAGAGAAGACAGCTGAAATGCAAAATATCCAAGACAGAGATCTCTCTCAAAACGATCTTACAAAAAATACAAGAAAGTTTCAACTTTGATAGAACTATAATTACCTTTCTTGCCATGGCACGTCGAAACAAAGCTTTGATATTATTTGGTTGAAGGTTCAACGCTTTGGAACAATCACTTTCAGCTTTCTTTGGCTAAAATGCACCAAACAATAAAATTGACTTTTTCTTATCAATTCAATAAAAACAAGCATGAGGAATTCTTTTGAGAATGTTATTTTAAATAAGTCAGTTATGGAATATCTAAGAGAGAAGGATACGGTAAGGACTTGCCTTATCGAGTTTTAGGTAGCAAAGAGCACGATTGACAAATGGGACTGGCTCATTGGCATTGAATACGATGCATTGGCTGTAATACTTGACCGCCTCTTCATATTTCTCCTGTCAAAAGTACGTGAAATTTTAATTGGAAAGATTGACGAAGCAGCATTGAAAAAAGTACAGAGATCGTATCTTTAAAACGTTAAATCTATACTTTGATAAAAAGCCATGAGCTTATTGAAGTATGCTTGTGCATTCAAAATCTTAAATATAAAATCTGGTATAATATCCTGGGCTTTTTAATCGATGCGAATTTATCTACAAAATGAAATTCAAACAGCTCGATTAAGCTTCTGAACAAAAATTTCTTAAAGTCACATGGAACACGAACAGAGGCTGGATATACTCAATTCATCGATTTGAGGCTTCTAATGAGTAGTGAGTGAATTCCTTCTCCTCCTTAGCAGCAAATGGAGTCCTGATGGAAAAATTTGGATAGAAAAAGGCATCGAACGAACTGGGCACTCTAATTTACTATACCAATGGTTTGTCATGACTTTTTTCTAAGATTCGCACTCCTCATTGGATGAATAATACATAGCAACAACCTCACTTTCAAAGAACAGTAATTTTCCTATTTTCTGATAACCATATACTTATTCACTAATTCCTCACCTCTTGGACATATCTGTTTCCTAATTCCTTACTTCTGCTAAATTTTTCTTCCATTGATTCTATCTTTTTGTCCTTTTGCTTTCCATTAGAACTTCTTCTATTATCTCTTTCTCTTTCACCTTTTTTCCTTCCCTCTGTCACAACACTTGCAGTCTCCAATTTCTCATTTTTTAACTCTTCTTTGCCTTGTTGCGGTAATTTTTCCCGCCTTTCAACATCATCCCTCTCTTTTCCACACTTTTCATCACATGTTCCTTCTCCCATATTCACTTCTCCTTCACAGTTATTCACATTCTCTTTCATTTTACTGTAAGAAATTTCTTCAACACAATCATTCCCACTTTGTCTTCCTGTGATAGCCTCAATTTCATCATAATTTTCAACTTCTATTATCTTCATCTTCTTTCCTTTCTTTTTCTCCTCCTTTATTCCATTAAGTTTTATATTCTCTCCCTTGCCAACAGCTTCTCCCTGAAATTTCAATCCTTTCCCATCCTCCATCTTTGGTCTACTATTAGCTTCCTTCTGATCGTCTTCTTTGGTTTTCAACGAGTTTTCTACACTCTCGTTTCCATGCTCCTTAACATCTCTGCAGAAATAAAAGTTCATTTGAATATCTGTTGTATACCATGATTAAGGAGACACAATATGATTAAGGTGACACAATATGATTAAGGTGACACAATATGATTAAGGTGACACAATATAATTAAGGTGACACAACATGATTAAGGTGAAACAATATGATCAAGTTGACAAGACATGATTAAGGTGATACAACTATTTAAAGCTACTCTCTACAGCAAATAATGAAACTCTAATTACAAGAAAGTGTACTAAGGAACTCACATTTTCTTCTTAGTTGATTTAAACTCTCTAATTGCTGACAATTCTTTCTTTGCGGCAGTATTACTTTTGTCAATTTCCAACAAATTCATCAAATCTTTAATTCCCTCTTCATACTTTTCTAAACCCTACAATAGTAAAGATATGTCTGCCGATTTGTCTATTTAACCAAAATTCGAATCGTTACGCAATCATGTAAAAATGGATTTGAATATCAGAGTTCCTCTTATCCTTAACAAAAATTCACTATAAAAATAGCAAATGCTAGATACTCACTTTCCTTGCAAGAGCCCGCCTGAAAAGGGCTTTCACATTGTCATCCTGAATCGCTAGAGCTCTTGATGCATCACTCTCAGCATTTCTAAACTACAAATAAATATCAGAATCAGAAGAAGGGCGTTTTATGTATCAGAATCTCAGTCACACAGAACTCAAATGCGAAAGAAAACAGTCGTCTGTCATGAGCTCTTTCAACACGATCTATGGCCTAACATCATTAAGATGTGGAACCAAAAACCGTAATTCTCTCTCTGTTCTTTAAAATTCAGTTAACAATCTGCAAAGTGGAATTACATTTTTTATACATCTGAGAATAAAAGCTGGGAAAAAGCTTTGTCTCAGTTCCTATTAGAACGGGATTCGATCCAACTGAGCTTTAAATGTATTGAAAATTGTTTTGCATTGAATTCAGCTTTAGTAAATAGTGACACTTCAACCAAAAGTCATCAAAAAGGCAAAAGGAAGTTAAAAATAGATTTAAAATAATGATATTGCATGTTGAACCTGATTTAGCTTGAGGAAGCAAAGTGCCCGATTAGTGTAGCAAGTGACTTCATCAGGAAATATCTCAATACACTCAGAGTAACATGTAATTGCATCTTTGAATTCTTTCTAGAATTAATAATAAATACCTACATGTGAATAGTGAAATTAATAAAAATTTATAAATACACTAAGTCATTAAAAGCTGTTTTATAGATGTACAAAATTAATGCTATAAGAGGGAAATGGTATATTTCAAAAGACAGAAAGCAAGAGTCGATAAAAACTTAAGCAATGTTCACTTCTAGAGAGCAGTCAAATTTTCAATCTACTGTTGCAAGTTTTTAAAGTTTGAGGAACACAAAATATAATAGGAGAAATGCATGATAAGGCACATGAATTTGTGTGTGATTGGTTTTCATAAAAAAATTCACAGAGGAAAAAATCACAGAAGCAAAAAACATGAGAACCAATTGCTACTATTGCAATCAATATTTAATAACAAAATTAACTTAAAAAATTTACACACATTCTGTACGTGCTTGTTTCCTAGCTCTTTTGTCTTTCTGAACTTCTCTTTATTTTTCTCAATATCTTCTTCTGTTTCTATTTCTTTTTCACTTTCATTATTCTTTGACTGCTCTTTTGAATCGTCCGCATTCTGCCTTTCTTCCGTCTCCATATTCGTTGCTTTGGTATCTTCTTCTCTTTCAGTATCCACAATTTCATTTTTCTCAGAATTCGGCACATAATTTGCTAACTTCATCAAATTAGAAAATGACTCACTTTTAGGTAGATGGTCTCTCCAACCAGGGCCGTCCCTTTTCATCAACAGTGTTGATAGTCTGTGAAGAATGATACATGTCAGCAAAGTAACACAGTGCAAGTTCCATTAATTCAATTTTAGAGAGAGAGAGAGAGGGAGGGAGGGAGGGAAAGAGGGGTAGGGAGAGAGAGAGATAGGGAGAGAGAGGGAGGGAGAGAGTCAGGAAACAAAGGTAAACAGAAATACCTCGAGGTGGCACTCCAGGCGGCTTGAAGAGTATTATCAATTTGTAATGCTGACATGTTATCGGCATATGCATGACGGTAACTACAATAATGGAATAATATAAAATATAAGAGAACTTGAATTTTCAGCATGAAATTGGAATTAATTAAAATATATGATGCCATACCACGAAATTAAAGCCTTATTCAAAACTCCACACTGCAGAATCCCAATCTTAACAGAGATATCAAAGATCGTATTCAGTATCAATCGACAGCCCCAATGATACTTCAAGGAAAGGAGGGTTATTAAAAAATCGAGAAGAGTAGTTACATGCTCAGGAAGGTAAACATATAATCGAAATTTCCCCACTTCTGCGAATGGAAATGCTCTATGCAATCGATATTTTCAACTTCTTTTAAGTTTAAGCTACGCAATCCTCAGATAGCGTACAAAAAACTTGCACAATGCTAGGCATTTTCCAAATCGTATTTGCAAATAGTTTTTTTACACTAACTGATTTTATATGAACTGTTTTCTATCTTTTTCGTAAGTTCTTAGCTCTTATTTTGTAAATAAATTACCCTTAGAAAGCTGGCAAGGCTGAATGGGCCACAGCTTTAAAAAATTGAAATGTATGTACAAGAAAATCTCAAAACCGCATGGATGTAAATAGCCATGAAAATGAGCTCAAGAAATCTTTCATCAAAATACTATCATGCTTCTAGCACATATAATACAAAATTACATACTTCTCGAGGTGTTCATACGCAGCGGCTCTTCTCAAAAAGGCTTTTGCAGTTGGCCATATTCCCAATGACTCTGTAGCATCCTTTACACAGCCTTTAGAATCGCCTATTTTGACTTTGCAAATTGCTCTATTGCTAAGCAACACCGCGATTGATTGATCATGGCCTTTTCCTTCTGAAAGTTAAAAAGACAGACGACACATAAAGGATTATTCATTATTAATGCTGCGCAGGGGGCCAGAAGATATTTTCCATGGTGCCAAAGCTTTTTAATGGTCCTTCAATCTCTCCTCTGATAATTTTAATGACAGGGGGGCCATGCAGCTGTCACTTTGCATGTCCCCCCTGTCCTCGTACGTAAATACTTACTACAATGTTCCTGAGCAACTATGCACAGTTCAGCAGCATTGTATGCGATCCATCTACAATTATCTACATTTAGCTCTAAAGAAACATGTTAATAATGATGATAGTTACAGTGAAGAATATATGAGTGAAAAACATTGCAGACAATGTACATAAAAGTTTGAATGATTTGATATATTTTGGATAAAACTTTGGATTACTTTTGATGCCCCCTGTTGTGACCCCCATTAAAGCAAATATTTTCGATGACCCCTCTTAATATCTTCTGCCCCCTACCCTGTACTAAAAATGACTGGCCCATAATGGAATAAAAATCCCCCAGTTGCATTCAAAGCTGGAATGAAAAGGCATCTAAAAAAGACTAAAGTTTGCTGCGATCAATGCTTACCTTTCTTTAGTTTATCAATCGCTTCAGAATACTTGATTTCAGCTTCGGGGTATCTTCCTGCTTTATAAAACTCATTACCTTCATTTTTGATTTCAATTATCTCATCAGGAACTGGCAAATTTTGCTCTTTTGCATAAAAACTATCAGGTCTTCCATTTTGCAATGTGGTAGAACGCACAGAGTCTTGTTGATCATTTCTCTCTTTCGAAGGAGAATCGCTACCGACCGTATTCAAAATTTTTTGTGATTGTTCTTTTTCATCTGCTTTCACATCAACTTGGTCGGGATTCTCTGATCTCTTAGAAGACAGATCTTCCAAGCTTCCTTCACTTTTCGGTGCAGCATTATCTGCATCGTTGGCAATAAAAGTTCCATTTTGACTCATATCCCTTGCACTACCAGAGTTTTCATGAAATTTTTTAACATTCTCAGCATTTTCTTTGCCAATACTATCTGTGCTATCAACTTCAATAATCTTTAACCTTTTCCCTTTCTTCTTTTCTGATACTTCATTTCCTGTAACGTTCTGCGTCTCATCATCTCTACTACTCTTCACTTCTTCTACAAACGTCCTTTCTTCCTCACCTGATTCTTTCATATTTCTATTCATCTTTATTTCACTCACTTCGCTTCCATTCTCCGTTACGTCTTTCTGTCTTTTGTCTTCCAAAATCACATGTTCCTTCACGTCTTTGTATAATTCTCGAGCACGATTATTACTTGGGGCTAATTCTAAGACCTTTGAAAAATCTTCAAGCGCTTTTTCATAGCGTGTCAAATGCTTCAATGCCACACCTCGACGCAAATATGCTAAAGAAAGAAATTTAAATACTGTAAAAAAAATGAAATCAGCAAGCTTTGAAATTGCAAAGTGTAACTACTGACGAGCTGAAAAACAAACCACATGACAAAACATTGGCTATGTAACCACATCTAGAATTTGCTGTAGTTCATGTAAAACAAAAGGAAATATATTAGAAAAATAGGCAAAAGTTTAGTTTAAAAGCAGCCGTAACTATAGATTCTTTTGTCATACAAATTGGAAAGGCAAAATGAGAGATAAGACCATTAATGAACGAACAGATTGAAAACCAATAAAAATGAAAATTTAATGAAATGATGTGATTACCTTTGACGTTGTTTGGTTCTCTCATCAATACAGTTTCACAATCAAGAATAGCTTCTTCAAATCTCTCCATCTTGATATAAGTAATTGCTCTGTTATTATAGACGGCTGCAGAGCGCTGTAGGGAAATACTCCGGTCATAATATATTAATGCTTCTTTAAAATCACCAGCTTTAAATGCTTCATTTCCTTTATCTTTTTCGACATTGGCCTTCATAGCCTTTTCAGCAACTGATAATCCTGAATTTGCAAAGAGTAAGATTCTTAAAAATAGAGTGGTAAATTGGAATATAGCCAATTATTGTGCAGTGCCTGTCATGTGGCATTAGCAATCATTTATCTATGTTGTATTATGTCCTCTCTAATACTTTTACTCTTTTTATTCACTCATACAAATGCATACAAAGCATGCAAATATAAAATGATACTATAGGTTGCATGGAATGAAATTATAGCCCTGTGCCCATTTTCCTACCGAAATTTTCATGGAGAATGCTCTCTGGAGATCAAGAATATCATTCCTGGTCCAGTGAGGCATGTTCGAACAACCAGAAGCTCTACCCAATTGCACCCATTCCAAGTTACACTACCTAATCCATGAACTCTAGCTCACTAATCATCTTTCATTTCAAGAACTTCTCAACTATGGGACAAATTGCCTTCTCCTGCTTTCCCTGAAACCCGTAACTTATCATTCTTCAAATCTAACGTCAACAAGCTTGATCTTATCTCTCTATCCACATAACCTTTCTCCCTTTTCTAAACGTTTCCTTTGTTGGGGCATTGCTATAGGTCCAAAGACCTCTCAGTCATTACATACTAATGAAAGAACACAAATAAACATAAATAAATAAACAAATAAATAAATGGATCATTCATCCACTGGGCAACTCCTCCACAAGGGAAGGAGTGCATTTCAAATTCAGATGTAGGACCATGCTACAGAAATCCTACTAATTCTACTAGTTTGTACCTTCCACCCATTTATCTGTACAAAAGTCCATGTACTTCTTCCAGTGTCTTGTTCTAACCCTCCTTCCATTTAATCTTGCAAGTTAAGAGTCATTTTCTACTCAATTTGATCTTACTATACAAAACCCATTTTTCTTGGACAAAGTGCCGTTGTACAAACTTTGTTATTTCACATTATTTATCAGAGCATATATATATATATATATATATATATATATATATATATATATATATATATATATATATATATATATATATATATATATGCTAACCAGGATTTCTACTTTCTAGGTGCAAACTGTAGCATGTTTAAACAATCAGAAAAATCAGAGGAAGGGAAAACATGCCACCGCCTGGAATCGAATGAGGGTCTTTCACATTCCGGGCAAGCATCATAACCATTAGACCATAGTGGCTCACATATATAAATATATATATATAT
>OLMO02000277.1:518080-549402 GCA_900291935.2 Cassiopea xamachana
ACTTGAAAGTCTATCAACAGTTGGTCTCTAAACAGACAAATCACATGGTTCTTCAATTAATTTATGAAGCATAATACAGCATGTCTACAGAAGCATTAAAAGTTAATGACTATTTATAAAAATGCATATAAAACAGTAAATCACAAGGGAATTAGCCAAGTTGATACCTTCAGAAAATTCAACTTTAGTTGGTATGGGGTTTGTTTTGTTGTGTATCCTTGTTGCATCCAGCTTTTTGTCATTTATGACTTCATCAACTTTCTTAACTTCACTTTCAACATTTAACCTTCAAGGGAAAAACCGCAATTTTCCAACAAATAATTTATAATATTTCTAGTAAAATAATTGAAAGTTGAGAAATTTTACATACAGACCATACAAAAATCAATTCTGCATACAAGGCATATTGAGAAAAAACAAAACTTGGATAAGTGATGAAAGTTTTAAGAAATAAATAGGTGTTTATTGCAAGATGGCCTATTTTCTTACAAATCTTCAACACAAAGAACTTTTGATAAGGCCTAGAGAAGAATCTTAGTGGGCCATTTTCCTAAAGAAATAGTACTAAACTATATATACTACAGATGAAGTATCTGTCAAGAAAACAGCTCCCATTTTTTGTAGCTAAATGAAGTCAAAAAAAGTCCTTTCCCGCACCCAATGGCACATAGAGCGGCGCCTATCTCCGTTTCTATAGCCCTAGGCCACGCCTCTGCGAATGCAGTGAAAGCTACAGCGGGGGGGCTGGTCCACTGGTAGCTCCGCGAGTTTAACTTTCCCACTCCATTCTCATATGTCGAGCGCCAGACGAGAAGGCAGTGAGTACCATTTTTTAAGTCTTTGGTATGACTCGGCCAGGGCTCAAACCCACGACCTTCCGATTGTGAGGCAGACGCTCTAACCACTGGGCCATCACTCCAGTTAAATAAAACAACATCATATTTCATGAGGAAGAATTCATCAATAAAATACACACTTGTCCCATTCACTATAAGACCTTGGAGCAGCACTTTTCTCAACTCTTGGTTGTTGCTTAGTGACCTATCAGAAACATTCACATCAAGCAATAAAATAATAAAATAGCAAAACACTATGTCACAATAAAATGGATGAAATTCAAGGTAGAAAAACAATTTCCTGGGCTGATCAATATGGTCCAAGCATGTGCACAAATCCATAAACAGCAACAACAACCTAAAGGTGTTTCAATACCACATGTGAACAGGAATAACATTATGACATTGTAATTTTCAGTCAGTTCAATATTGGTAATGAAACAAGACATAAAAAAATGCGTCTAGCTTACAGCTGGCTGTGACTCAGGTTGATCCTCTCTTCTTTGTTGCCGCACTGGTGGATAATCTGCATTGCTTTTATTTTGATCTGCATCCTCCACAAGATTTTTGTCAACATCTTTAATTTTCTCTGACCACTCCTATAGAATAAAAGACTGCTACTTAAATATACATGTTAGGAGGTCATTCACATATTACATCACATTAATTTTGGCATTTCTAGATACCCACCCACCCCCTGTCACATTTTGTGACAAATTCAAAACTACCCACCCACCCCCTAATGTGTGGTGCCACATTATGAATTTCAATAGGATATTTTTCTGCTTTCATAATGATGTGTTAATTATGTTGTTTTTGGCCTCAAATGGCATCACAATAGGATTGCTAGATTACTTTTTCAACATGATGCCAAATTTCTTCTAAAAAAGGGCCAAACTTGCTATTATGAAGCAAATTGTGCTAAATATAGAGTTGTTTAAAAAATTTGATATCACAATGCAAAAACAACCCACCCACCCCTTGTCACACTTTGCCCCCAAAATCAAAAGACCCTTCCACCCCTCTAGCATGACATAATATTTGAATGGCCCCTTATGTTTCAATCATCAGAAACACAATTTTAATGCAACACTTTGAATCAAATTTCATATGAAAACAGAAAATGAGTGCCAGAAAAGAATAATTACCTGCAAATCATCAAGTAATTTCTTGCCTTCATCATTTTGCAACTCATTGACCATTTTTACTTTAGACTCTTTCTGCAGCAATTTGCTAAAATTGAATTCAATCTACTTTCATAGGTTTGCTATGGGGCAGAGGTAAGTTCATTAATCTGTGCACATGTCAAGCACCACTTGGAGGAAAAAGATGCTACACTCCAAAATTCTGCAGGCACTTCTAATCCAAATCTGTATCTGGCCATCTATTACATTCTATTTTTTCTGCAGGCAGATTTTTCTTCAGATCTGTGCCTACAGGCACAGAGTACTTCTATCCAGGCCTGGCAGATACCACAATGAGATAGAAAACAACATTCATCAATCACAATAAAGGTAAAAAATAGATATGGTAAAATCCCAAAAATAGGCCCTGGGCTTGTAGAGGTTTGTAAGCATGTTTGGTGGGCTTAAGTAAATACAGAGGCTCTACATATGCTCTGTCCATGCTTATTTATTATCCTAACTATTACACACAGAATCTTAAATGTAAGCCCTGGGCTTATATTCCAGGGGGTTATATTTCAAAGGATATTTGGGTTAGTTTACAGGGAGCCTACATTTGGGGACTTATAGTTGAGGGGTTCCTTCTGGAGGCTTATAGTTGGAATTTTGCATTATCATAAGTACTTCTTTGCAGTGAAAATATTCTTCCTCAACTATGCCTGTCAAGTCAGGATATAACAACAAACTTCAAATAAATGGAAAACTTTATTCCCACCTTTTTGGGCTTATGGATTCCAACCTTCTTTCAGTAAACTGAATAAGATCAGGAAAATAACCTTCTTCACCAGACCTGAAAAAAAGCAGCAGCTGATCAAACATTTACATAATCAAGAATTGCAATTGCAAGGTCCTCTCAATAGCTGCAATGATAAAAGTACTTGACACTGGGAAAAAATCCGTGTGCGAGCAGATACCTCTTTAAAGCAATTCAGAGGAAAATTAGTTCATTGATTTCAACACAGATGCTAACACTGCAAACATTTTAACATAGCTTAACACTTGAAATTACTTCCTACTAACTGACTTAAAAATATTGCCACATAGTAATTGAGGCTTGATACGAATCTGCCCAATTCACTTTGATTTCCAACGTTTAACTTCATCCTGAATCAGAACAGCAAGTACGTAAGATATAAAAAATTTCTACAACGATATCATATAATTATACCTTAGTATTTTAAGAATGCTTTCAATCATTTTAGCGTCATCGCATTTTTCGATATAGCCATAATCAAGATGAGTAAGCGGGATATCCGTATTTGATTTACAGAATCCAAACATTTTGCGTGCAGAAATATCAGCTGAAAAGTACAAAAGTAGAAAAATATGAAATCAGAAGCTTAACCGAAAGGTAGATGTAGAAAATGTATGATGGAAAAGTTGCATAAATCACCTGGAATTTGGATAAATTCGATATGTTTTAGCAATTCTTACCAAGGCTGGAAAACAAGGTCGAAATGGACAAGTGGGGTGAAGCTGAAAATGTGTACAGAATAATTTTACTTTTCCGAGAACCATGCGAACATATTTTTCTGGAATAGTAGCTAGTAACTATAGGAATAAACAAACATTGTTTACCTTTTCAAATTACTTTCACTTTAGCAATTTCCTTAAATTGAACACACTCCAAACGTTTTCTGAGAACCAAACGCGCTATTTTCATCTTGAAATAGAGGCTGCAAGAAGCTCCTTCGTACTCCACTGATCAAGTGCAATAAACCAACGTCAATCATATCACAAATCATGGGCGTAGATCAAGGTGAAGGGGCTTCGTCACCATGGTTGGGGATGAGCTCAGGTAAAAATAATGAAACATGCAAATTTATCAAAAAAGTGAGGGGAGCCAGTGCAACACCCAGCTCCCCCTATTTTCAACACCCCTACTAATGAACAGGCCCCCCTAATTGTTAATATATGAATGCTTTTTAAACCCCTTACTCTGATTGGAGACTCACACCAGTTAAATCCAGGAATTTTTTTCAAAGCAAGTATTTGCACAACTCTTCTTGTCTGGCAGCCCACTTTTTAGCTTCACAGCTATTCATTGCATTGCCATGATTTCACAGCATCTGTGCTATTGACACCACCCACCCCCCCCCAAATTATCAATGTTTCCTAATATTTTCAACTCCTTACTTTATGTGACCCCCCTCCACCTACTAGCTACTTAGGACTAAGAAGTTAAGAAGCAAACTATTCTGACAATTGCTGCCTTCCAAGACCACAAAAGTTCCTAAATACATAGATTTTAATGTTCTACTGATTTCAGCTTGATACTTCTCAAAACCCAGGCTTGCAATTTAAGAATTGAACTATGATGATTATTAGGAAATGGTAACTGATAAATAAAATCAAATAAATCAACAAAAGAGGATTACTTTCTACATGTATGTTTTTTCATCTTACAACATCACTTACATGAAAATAAAAGAAGAACAGACTTTCTAACCAAAGCTCATTGATGTAAATCTAGATGACATCGGTCAGACAATATAAGATGGTTCACAATAAAAAGCTGGAGGCATATTAAAAGAAAGAACAATTTCAACAAGCACAATTAATTTACAGTAAACTATAAGAACAGAAGGCTGTTCACAATGAGAAAATGATGATGCTGTTCATGACCTTGCTATTCACTGCGTCCTTATGATAACTTTGAAATGTGTAACTCATTGCTTCAAAAAACCAATACCAGTTCAACTGTTTCTAATGTCATATAAAACTCTATAATTCATCTTTTTCTGGATCATCTACATCATCAAGATCTCCGTAATCCTCCTCTTGTGGCAACTCTCCATCTTTACCATCCCAAGCTTCTCTTTTCTCAATATTAGGAAGTGCGCCATTCTTAATTGGTTCTGTTCTTCCACGTCCCACAGCTACAGCTCTTAACAATTCATTAATACCACCTTCTTCAAATGGGCCAGTCAAAAGTACATACATCTTCTTGCGTTTGTTAACAACAGCCATGGCAGGGTAACCAAATCCTCCAACACCAAGAGATTCCTCAAGGCCTGGGTGTGCCCCTGCCTCTGTCCACACCCATCCCCACATTTTCTTGCGATATTTCTCACCAATAGCTTTCAATAAGGCAATATATTTGTTTCTACCCTCTGCCATTGAATCCAAAATATGAGGTAGGAACGAAATGACACACAATGGTTTCTCTGAACATTCTGCTGTTAATACATCATTGTTAGTCAACTCCATTATCTCAGGAGGTGGAACAGATTCAGCTGCTTTATCCAGTGCCCATGCAATGATATCTGATGCTGTTCTTCCTCCATCATAGTTTTCAACAGCATTGGGATCTTTTGCACCAGCAGGGAACACTTTAATTGTTGGATAACCACGCACATCATATTTACTTGCAGTTATTGTATTCACAGTTGCATCAACTGCAGCTACTTTGACCTTTCCTTTTAATTCAGATGCTGCTTTTGCCCACTCTGGCTCTAGCCTCTGGCAATGGCCACACCTATAAATCATTCACACTTCATAATTAGCACTTGCTAATTTCTTACAATTCATCTAATTTACTTCTGGGAATCTAGAAACTAATCATAGCAATTAGTAGAAATCAGCGAAAGGTGTTTTCACAACTTAGGATCCTTATTCTAAATATTTGCACATACATTGAAAACTTAAAATATACTGTCTATCACATCCTCTAGTGTTCATAATTTCAATAGACTATAAATTCATAAAGTACATCAAAACAATATACATTATCCTTCAAAGCATGATAATAAAAACAAAGGAAATAAATAATCATTAATATATAATGAAGCAACTCAAAATCAAAATATTACATAACTTCACCTATTTGAAAAGCAGCTAGAGAGAATGATGCAAATCAAACAATTTGGAAAACAAGTGAACACAAATTCACAGAAAATGAACTAGAAACTGCCATACCATGGAGCAAAGAATTCAACAAGCCACAAATCTTTGCTTGTAAACACTTCCTTTTCAAAATTATTATCATTTAACTCAATGACATCCTTCTTGCTATATGATCCTCCACTACCTTGAGACTGTTGTCTACTTCCTCCTCTTCCAGAAAGACGGTCATCCACAGTTTGCTTTAATAAATTAATCGCTTCACTCGCAATACTTGATGCTGATCTTGCACCATTGTAATCTTTAGGAGAATTTTTATTTGCACCAAACATTTTAATTGTTGGGAATCCTCTAACATTGTATGGGCCACCAACTGAAGAATGAACATCCATGTTAACAGCTCCAACCTTCACAATGCCCTACCACAAAATGAGCAATAATGCAGAAAAATGAATTGGCTAGCAGCGACACAATCTTTGGCCAAATGGTCATTCAAAAATACTTAGAAAGATTCATGAATTTTCATTTAAATAGTAGAATAGATGGAATTTAAAAGCTAAAATATAACTGAAAACATTTCATCTAAGATACAATAAATCAAATGGCAAATGAGCTCAAATAGTACACAAATACTAAATATAACAACAAAAACACTAAAATGAACTTCAAAAATTACTGGTAGTTTCTATCAACATATTTTGTTTTCAATATCTTACTTTCAGAGCAGTTGCAGCTTTCTTCCATTCAGGTTCCAAGCTTTGACAATGGCCACACCTGAAATAAAAATCATATTAATAAAACAAGAATCAAAAAAAGCAAAATCACTAAAAATATGGCATAAACCATACCAAAAAAGATGTCTCTAATACACATTTTTTTTGATACATAATACGTCTATAAGAGACATACAGCTGAAATTAGGCAGAAATTAAGCAGGCTGAGTTTCAAATAATAACTTGTAAAAACTGCTTTTACTAGTAAATTTTTACCACAGCAAGGAAAAGTAGCAACATTCTTTTCACATACTAAAAGCTTTTTTCGTCCGACACTCATCAGAGTATGAAAATATTGGATAGTACCAGTTCAACAGTTTCTAATGTCATATAAAACTCTATGTTGTTCACCTTTTGCTTGATCATCTACATCATCAAGATCTCCGTAATCTTCCTCAGCTCTTAACAATTCATTAATACCACCTTCACATACTCTGATGAGTTTCGGATGAAAAAAGCTTTTCGTATGTGAAAAGAATGTTGCCACTTTTTTGTGCAGTGGTAAAGCTCTGTAGTGCCAACAGACTATTTAGTAAATTTTTTCATCAAACTAGCAAGAAAATACAATGAACATCCATTACTTGCATAACAAAACCTGATAATCCTTTTCCTTGCATCACAATTGCCTAATCTGCATTGTTATTGTTATTGGAAGAAATTTTAAAAACATTTATTTAAGAGAGGTTAGCTGACAGAATATTAAGAAACATCCAGGCTGAAGCCAGATAGTTTCAGGGCTTTCAATGAAAGGTGCTTGATTGAGCATGAGTACCTCCACACTCCCCTGAAAGATCCTATGGGTCTACACATTGAGCATTTTCCCTGAAAACTGATCATAAACTGATGAAGCATGTTTTGTCATTTTCTGGGTTCCCACTATATACAGCATGTTGTTATATATGTGCATCAAACATAAAACTGTACCCTTGGGGATCTGTCAAGCCCCTACAGGATTTCACGTACCCAGGGTATTCTTCCCCTGAATATTTTTCAAAGTGAGGTCTGTAGTTTGATTCTCAAAAAAAAAACGTGTAGTTAGCAATACTTACCATGGGGCATAAAACTCTACCAACCAAACATCATCACTTTGAATTACTTTATTGTTGAAATTACTAGCTGTTAATTCTATCACATCATCACTTGCCGTGTAAACTGCATTGCATACGTGAAAAGTTGTTGCAACAAATGCAGCAAAATCTAAATGGGCATTAAAAGTAAAATCACAAATTAAGCTGCAGTCTTTTTTGCTGCCTAAGCCACTAAATATTCTTCAAAAACGAAAATGAATAAAAACAGAAACTAGTGCGTTGTAAAACTGCGCCCAATGAGAAATAAAACACTTCATAGAGTTTCTTAACTCCACAAATGAAAACATTTATTATTTACGACTTCTTCAAACAGGTATTTAAAGGAGAAATCGAGAGCACTCAAAAAGTAACAATAAAATAAAGTTTAGTACAACCAAAAGTAAAGACATCATAGCACAATGGTTGCAGCAAACTTCCCAAATTTTATACCTTTTACAGAACATACTATTTTTGAACAATAATTATCTGATTAGGCCCATTGGGCCTAAGTATACAAATCGGATTACCAAGTTCAGCCTAAGGATAGCATCCTGCTGCTAAGCATACACAAAACAACAAAATACTTACAATGGTAGGAAAATATCATCTTCTTAGAATATCAAAGGATTTGCACCAACCACACAAAATATGCACTGCAGTTTAACTGACAAAGTCACCTTTACATTGCCTTTCCTATAGCATTGAATAACAATCACAAAGCAACGTGGTCGCTATACAAGACAGCTCATAGAAGTAATCTGGGTACTAGTTTACCGTGGTTCATTTTGATTGGTCTAATATCTCAATGTCCGTTGTCCGTTTCACCCATAGAGTCCTAACTCTATGGTTTCACCGTGAATCAGCTGATAGCTCATCTGCTTGGCAATTCGAAACATCATGTTGTAAACAAAGGCAAATGCTTCAAGTACAAGTTTTCATTTCATCAGAGCTAAAGTATATTAAAACTCGCGAACACAGACATGTGCATCCAGACATAAGACGCATGAAGCACGTAAATAAAGGCATAACCCTTAAATGCTTTCACAAAATGAATGCATGTTATTGAACGGATAATGTAAAGTCATTTTGTCAGGAAAGTCAGCCAGATTATTGCTAGACATTGATTTGCCATTGCCAATCACGAGCTTCTGATGTATGGAAATTTGAAGGGATTCCTACCATTGTTGTTTTAGTCGTACACACATTCGAGCAGTGGTGTAAAAGTAAATTGATAGCTAGGGGGCTCTATTGATAGCTAGGGGGCTCTGTTGATAGCTAAGGGGTCTCTTTTCTTGTATCTATCTTATAAGAAACTTTGAGGCTAATCCACATAGTTTTATAAGAAAACGATAATGCCTTCCAAAACAAAGCATTTTTAACACCTTATATCTTGTAAACTAACAATTCCTCGAAAGCTCTTTGAATTTGAAATAGATTTTTACAGCAGAATATTAATTCTTCTATGTTTCTACTTCAAAAAGACTTTACAGAGCTTGGGGGCTGATCCCCCTTTAAGTCACAGCTTGGGGGCTGCACCCCCGCGCACCCTCTCTTCTACACCACTACATTCGAGTATAAGCTATTGAATCTCTAATTTGCTTGTTATTTGGTTAAACATGGAACAGCTAGAGTTTCTTCTCTGTTTTCTTTATTAAGAGTCATAAGTCGTTGCAGGGGAGGAGTAAGAAAAAATAGCTAAGTAGCTAAATAGCTAACATTAAAATTGCCACAAAATTTCCACGTTTTACCTTAGCTGTAGCCTTTCTCTTTCTTCTGTTTTTGCATAGCGCTAGCAGCTAAAGGTCCATCACCCCATCATTTTATCATCAACTTTGGACAAATTAGAGGTTCCCCTATTTTTTCATCAGATCCTGCCACTGCATCTCAGCATACAAAGCTAAGGGTCTCAGGACCAGCGATGCCAAAAGAAGAAGGCTGGAAAGCCACCCTTTGATCAAGAGACATTATTTTTAAATGAAATAAGTCTTTAACTGTAATTGATTTTGTTAAGTCATATCTGTGTGTAACTGGCATGTCTGTCACCCTCATCACTCCATGATAGCAAAACTGAGTTAGATTCTACGATTCTACGATATTTTACGATAATTCTTTGGGTTTTTACTCAAGCACCTTTTACCCACTGTCTTCGCCGTGAGCTACTGACACCAACCTTGATAAAACGACTCTTCGGTTCTGTTTATATAAGGAGAGCCAGCCGTTTTAAGAACTCATAATCAAGCGCAGGCTTATAAAATGTACTATAGTCTTTACAAGAAGATCAGTCCTCATAGGCTTGTCTGCATAAAAACAGCTCCTGAGAGATGGGAAGCACTCTTGGCAGTTCTGATAAAACAAGAAATTCTCAAAGATACTGTTGATAATATACAGTTATATGATGATTTTTAAATATAAGACTATAATAAAATACAAATAACAAAGTTCTGTTGCAGACAGACCATACAACGATATTATGAGTTCATAGGTTCAATCTTACTAGTGTTCTTCCACCACCTGTGATGCATGAGTTTTCACGTGTTCAGAAGGAACACAAACAGCTCTTCCTGCAATTAAGCTCCATGTATTGCCTGTATGAGCCTGCGCAGTAACCATTTCTTGCCCATGTTTCACAATTGTAATTTTTGTCCACACAATCTGAAAATAACACATCTACTTTCACCTAATTTTAACATATTGTGATTTGAACTCTTGAGGTTTTAGTGACATCACTTAACAACTTATCACAATAATCTTCAATTACGTTTGTCAGCTCCACTTTCAACACTGAATTGGTTACTTGCAAGTCAAGTTACATCTAACAAAGGATGAAAGGAATAAAGGAAAGAAGGAATGGATGAATGAAGTTCGAAGAAGGCAACTCTGCAGCAAGTCAACTTCATTTTGTGATTGCATCAGCTTTGTTTCGATGAAAGGCTTGCATTTTGAGTTCTTATTTTTTAAGAAATGCAGAAGCTTCTAATAAGCTAAAATAATTTGAATGAACATAGCCATAAAAATAACCATAATGTGTAACAAAAACTGTAATTTTAATGATAACGATAGCGATAGCAAAAACAATAACGATAGCCTTAACGATAACGATGATGATAACTGCAACCTTAACGATAACGATAATGAAAACTGCTTTATTAACGATGGCGATAACAATAATATATATTAGCCAAAACGATAACTGCAACTTTAACCATAACGATAACCACAACCATGATGATGGCACAACTATAACATTAAGTATTACAACCGTAGCCTTGATGCCAATCATAACTATGACGACAACGCAGTGCCTAATTTAGGGTGGTCTTGGAAATTAAAGTAGTGGCCTTGGAAAGAAAAATCAGTGGGAAGTAATTTGACACTTTGATATGTTTTTTGTTCACGGGAGTCCTTCGATAAGTTTCATGTCCAGACTAATGACGTTTACCAAAGCCCATTTTCCGAGAAATTTGATCTAGCTGAATATGGTGAGAAGACATTTCTTACGCTCTTCGACATTCTGAAGGGTGTGGTCAGCAAAGATTATTTGGGGCTTCACCCCTAGAGCCCCTTTCTTCATTCCTCAGAGCCTTCAGGTTATTTGTCCTCTAAATTTCACCTTTGCACGCATAATTGCGTATGACTTGGCTACACCATCTTTTAATTGGCCCTGTTACTGTATGGTGTAACAACAGAATTCTGAGGAAAATGTTCGACTTAGGATCAGCATGTGATGCACCCTGAGGTTTGCAGAAACGGAAAACCATGTTACATTAGACACTGCGATAACCACAACGATAGGAACAACTATAATATAAACCAAAACTGTCAAAGATACGATACGTCAATCAATCAATCAATAATGGTGAATTTGTATTGAATACAAATAACAGCCTTTACCTGAGGCAGTGGTTGGAAGGGGTGTTGTGGTGGGGCACAGGTTGCAGCTTTTCCTACAATTTTCTTTCATATATATCTCGTATGTTCCAAGACAATAACCATCTCTCGACCATGCAGAACAATGAGAACTCTTATCAACACAATCTAAAATGAAGTTCATGTGTTCTTGGAATCATTGCCTATAACATAGCGTAAACGTGAGCCTGGTGTTAATGAAGTAGGTGTATTTGCATGGTAAGACATTGGTATGGTTTGGTATTGGTGTGGTGTTGGTAGGGTGTGCTGTATTTGATATCAGAAATGAATTACAATATCTTGAGGCCAAAAGAAAGCAACGCTTTCACTACATATATGGGATCATTCAAATGTACATAAGGGGAAGAAACTGCCATTTTGACCCCCCACCCATCTCCCTATGTAACGGCTATTTACATTCGAGCTATTAACACTCTTTGTTAAGTAATATTTTGGCATGAAACCCCCCTCCCCCATCTTCAGCCTCTATTTATGCACAAAGTACAACTTCATGCGTTATATTAAAAGATGAATTCAAACTCAATATAGTCTTATCCTCTGGTTTTATTTGAGTATTTTTGCAAGCACTCGTCAGAAAGTGAAAAAGTAGAACTATTGCACTAAATTATTGGCGTAGCGAAAAGAAAGTAATTCACACCCACATCCTTTATATTTTCCATAACAGCTTGTCACAAAAATAGCATACTCTGACCCACCCCCCACCGTTATGCACTTTTTGAATGACCCCTATTTGAGGTAGCTGATTACCAACACACAGCAAAAAATGAACATGTAAAAGTGAACCTTTTTCTTTTGGTACTTGAGTTGGAACTTCAGTTGATTTTGGCTTTGTTGTTACATCACCTGCACAGTCCATTAAAGGGTCGGGAGGAGTACCTAAGGCAAAACACCAAATCAAAATCACTTGATGAAATTATCTAATTGACAGAAAACAAGAGGACAAATCCAAATACAAAAGTGCAAAAATATCAATCTAAGGAATAAACACTTTTTTATAAGCATGCCAAACTGTTTGCTGAGCCACAATATTCTTAAATTTTTTGGTTTTGAACCAAAGACTATTCTTAAATTATTGTTAAGTGTGAAAGATGTAACTTGGCCTGGAAACGAAAGGAATATATTCAATTCTATGTTGAAGTCTTGCTGCATCATAAAGCAAAGCAAAAGAGAAACAGTATAATAAATATTGTATCTGTAGTATTCAGAGACTAGTGCCCAGGACACTAAACAGTGTGATATTTTAGAGATCTGTAAAGATACATTGAGTAGAAAGAGTCTTGCTGTGTTCTGTTGCAAGAACGTCGTTATTTATTGAATGTTTTCTATCCAACACATACGGAAACATTAAAGTATCGATAGTGAAAAAGTTTATCTTCAAGCAGTACTGTAACTCAAATACATAAAAATCCCAGGTCTTGATGAAACTTGAGTCTTGCATTATTCTTAATTAATCTTACATTTCAGCAATTCTGAGCCTCAATTTTCTTATAATCTTCATTCTTATAAACTAAAAAGTGTGTATTCTTAATTGTTGACAAGTCAGTGAGCGTCCTAATGCAAAGCTTTGAAAGATGAAAAGGTGGATTCTGAACAGTCGAGTATTGAAGTCCATTTGATATGTTACATGATCGTCCAGCACTTCGAGTTGGGACAAAAATAGAATTTTAAGTTCATCTGTATAATGAGGTGTTTTAAGGTTCTTCTCATGTTTAAACTCTGAATGAAATTTAATGAGGCAAAATCATTTTTCAATGAGTTCATAGTCATGGACACCTACGCTGGGGGCAGGAGGGGCAACTCCCCCTGCGCTCTACCATGGGTAGGGACGAAACTTAAGGGGTATAGGAGTGAAACCTGAAAATTTGCCGTTTCGCAGAGCAAAAAGCTGTAGTGTTACATAATAGGTTTACTGTTCCGTGTCAATGAGGTAGTGTTTATTTTTATCCGTCTAGCCATTGTTTGTGAGTAATCTGTTTCCATGCCATTACCCTTCAGTTGCCATCTTATGGTGTAATAACCCTTTCGTTTTGCTGTGTCATGTGTTTTGCTGTGCCATAAAATGCCAACGCCGTATTGTGTAGTTCAGTCGTCAGTAGAAGTCGCAAGTAAGCCGTCAGTGAGTTAACATTATCGTTTGAGTTTAAGTTTGAGTTTAAGTTTGAGTTTAAGTTTGAGTTTAAGTTTGAGTTTGAGTTTGAGTTTGAGTTTGAGTGTGAGTTTGAGAAGAAGAAGATTCGCGAACTTTTTGTTATTAATTGTTGTTATTTCTATCACGTCACCGAAAGAACTCACGAATATAACAGTAGTATAATGTACTTCTGCAGGGCAACGTAGTACATGTTTCCACTTCATTTAGTGGCATCACGTGTCTACTGACTATTACGTTTCCCATAGTTAGCTCCTCCTCCCAAGTTCCTACCACCGTGAACAGGATATAGGACAGCAATGCGGTGCCAGCGGTCACGATCAGATGCTACAGTGATGGCCTCGTTCCAAGACAAGTTTCGTCTCTCCGCGGAAGCCTGTCTCAAGCCACGTTGAAAAAGGAGAAGGGTTGGGCGTAGGGCCTGTAACCCCACCCTGTAAAAAGGAAAAACTACTAAAGAAACTGCAAGAGGAGGCCAACCCGGTCAATCACGGCGTTTAGAGGACGATGGTGCATCTCAAGATGGAAGTATGACAAGAGCAGATGAAAGCCGAAGCCGAAAGTTTCCCATAGGAACAAGAATAACAACTGTGACCTTGCAGAAGACTGCTACTAATATATCCCTTGACACTGTTTGTCTTAAGTCAATACTCTACTTGTTTCTTTTCGGACAAAAGTCTATGTATTTAGTGGGCGGAAAAGGTTTTTCAACTGGGGGGGCACTGCCCTCATGCCCCCTGGCTTCATGGCTGCCTAAGAGGAAGCGTTGTCCCCTGCCTTAGGTACGCACAGGTGTTTCTGTTAATAAGAAACCTCAAAAAAGATGTTATCGTCCTACTTGCTTTGAGATCTCTTATTAAATGAGACAAATGATATTATAATAATAGATAATAATTATAATTCATAAATGCAAAAAATAGCCATGTGATAAAAAATATTCACCTTTGTGGCACCAATAATATTTGTTCTTGCAAGGAAAGACTTCTTCCAAGATGTAATAAAGCTCAGGGTCATATTTTCTTAGTTTGTCTCTTGTAGAAATGTTATTATGGATCCCATTTGTTGGGTATACTGATATATGACAATTGAAGAAGCTTTGTACACCCTCTGCGAAGTACTCTCTCACGGTGGACATTGAATACGTCCTTCTCCAAAGTCCTTTACGTTTTGCGTTGTTGTAGCTTCTCTGCAACTTGGAATAAAGCCCATCTAAATCTCCGTTTGGCCCTGCACGTATCGCAAGTTCCTAAGGGGATTATAATAATACATTTATCTAACTGAACTCGTAAACATGATAGAATGGAGATATGTTGCATCATACAACTCTTCGATAGAGCTTTGAAAGAGTGTGTTTAGCACAAAGACAAATTACACACTTGATGCAGTGTTAACCTTTCGCCTGGATTACGCAGGAAATGATAAGATGAGTGAGTTCTTCGACAACACAACAATTATTAACAACCAATAAAATAATAGAATTCAAAGTCAACACAACAACAACAATCCACAGCAAAGCATAGTCTACAGTTCTCTAGGAGCGCCCTCTTAGCGTCACAGCAGTATCCCATATGCAGGGCAGTCGAGGGAGGCAGGATTGTCCCAGGGCCTAAGGTCCAATCGGCCGCATAAAACCCAAGATCTGTACTGATCTGTTTCAAGACCTGAGCGGCCTCATAAAGTAAACCTTCGAAGTTAACTTCAAGACCCTGAAAATTTTCATCTTAAGGGCCTAGCCCTTTTCGTTTGCTCTAAATTCACTCGGCGGTCCTGCCCATATGAATTTACATTTTTTCTCTAAACGTTATCACTCGAACAATTCAATAATAGGAAGGTTAGGTTAGCTGATAACCAATTTTTTCAAAAACTAAGACGAGGACGAATCTGATACTAATTCTAAACATCTACTTACTGCAACCGCATGGGCAGTTTCATGAAAAAAAATATCATCTCCGTAATAGCGATCCTCTCTCAAGCATAGCAAATTCTCCTCTCCTCCACAAGATACCGGTATGTGCAGCGTCCCACCCAATCCTCTTGCGCGCTTATTCCACCAATCAGGAAGGTGACTGAATTCAGGAATCTGAGTAAGATCTAAATAAACAAGAAAATCACAAAACATTGATGTAGGCTATTTCTTAACTTACACATATTAGGAGAGGTCTTGCTTGGAGCTTGGAGCCGGGAGATGATGGGGCTAAATAGAGGAGGCTATTTTGACAACTAAAGTGCTACCTTAGGGCAAACGCGGACACAGCACACAGGGTGCATTCCATGTTGATCCTACGCCTGATATCTTTGTCAGTATTCTGTTACTACACCATGACGAGGCTAACTTAGAAACGGTGTTGTCTAGTCATACACCGAAGCCTTCATGGATTCTTTATTGCTTGGCCAACTTCTCTCGGATGAGTTTTCACTGTGCATGTTTTGAAACAGGACAATACTCATTCATGATGCCACGTATACACGTATGTAATGTTGAAATGCATTGGGTAAATAATCTAAAAATTTCTAGTAGAGAGAGAAAGGAAGATCTGGGGTCGTAGCTCCTAGAAAATTTTTTGCTAGCCACGCCCTTCAGACTGTTGGAAAAAGAAGGAAACAACTCCTTGGCATATATGATATTTTTATATTAACCGTAGAAGGGCGTCATTCGCAATCCAGAGATGTGCCACGCCACTATTCTGTGGACGATACGCCAATACATTTAAAAATTCGACTATCCAAAGGATTTTCTATGACCAATACGCCACGACATGGAGGATTTTCTTTCGTGCGCCAAGGTATTTTTCCTAGCTCACGCCGGACATAATTGGGCCTACCTACGTGGAATGCAGCCTGGCACAGCGATGACGTCATAGTTGGGACACCGAGCAGCCCCTTGCCCCAAATCAAAATTTGTTGCACTGCTCCCGTACATCGTCATAGACCATCAAATTGTTAATTTGTTATACCAGATCTGAAATCAGTTGATACGGAACGTACCTTGATATCTCCCTATGACAGCAACTCTTCCAAAATACTTGTACATGTTCTCTCTGATGTCATGACGATCAGCAAACAAGAATCTAACTATGTAACAGGCCTTTTTCACTGCTGTGTCAGAAACAACAGATGGCGCTACCACAGGGATACCATATGCATGGGTGTATTTTGAGTAGAAGGGATACCTGTGAAAAGGAAGTACGACGTGATTGGCAAGCACATCACGAAATGTAAACGAAAAATATGAAGTGGCACTGAAGAGGCAAGGCATTCTTGAAGGATGAAACAAACACTTAGCAAAGCACTAGCAAACTTTACAAGTGAATGAAACGTGTTAATTAGTGGCTACGGGGGGTCCAGCTATGTGAAGTGAATAACCCACATACTTCGTAATGAAAGTGAGGTGACGCGGAACATAATGATCAACTGTATTGCAACGATGAGTTCGCGTCGAATGGCCAGATCTCTGCGCATAGGAAGAATTCTGAGTGTTGGTGATGTTGGAAATTTCACTTTCAGCTTGAAGTCTCACTTCATCGGGTACAATTTCAAACTCAGAAATCAAATCTGCAGAATAAATATCAATTATATAGCTAATAAGGAATTTGATTCTGCATCGAAAATAATGCAAGTTGTAAGAAAAACAATCAGCATTTGAAAAAGTGAAGAAAATGACTTATACAAAGACAAGTATTCCTGGGATACAATGCTCCAACTCGTAACTCACGAAGGAAAAATCACCAAAACATATTTGAAATAAATGTATTTTCTTAAGAATAAACACATGTACAAAAATAGAAATAAATTGATATAAAATATAACGAATATTAAAAGTAATCCGTACAATCCTCAATTTAATTGAAACAGTGATCCCTGGACAATTTATAAAAATTACTTCTAACATACTTACCAAGATTATAGAAGTCTGCCCTGATATTTTCCTGCCTCTTATTCGTTGTAGATGCTTTAAAAAAGTGCAAAATTCATTCGCTAAGAGTTTGATTTCAACATATCTGTGTTAGCAGTTGCACATAACACTAAAGCAATTGCAAGAGGAATGCAGGTACATAAGGAACTAACATAAGTGAATTATGTGTGTTTCTGGTACATACCCAATGCAATTGTGAGGCCAAGGAAGAAAAGTAAGATAGACATGATGAATGGTACATCCACCGAGAAGCACAGATTTATTATCATTGACGAAACAAGGCAAATACAATCTTTATCTGTAAGAACAAAGCTATGAAATCACAGGAAATGACGCAAATTGTGACCAGGGGGTGAAAATTGACTGTGTTAGCTCACGCCTTGACACATATGCTCTTGACGTTGAGAATTATATATGTTGTAACTTGTCACTGCACTGCCAATGATGGGGTTCTAAAACTTACAGGTTTAAGGAATTTCGTCAACACTTCATTCTTTTAATTCTTGCTTATTTGCAAGCCTTTCTTTCAACTACTTTGATCAGTCACTTTCTATAAAGCACTCTATCAAATATTCCACAAGAACTCATCAACATCATCTTGTTTCCTGTCTGATCAAAACATAGAATGCCTCATGAGTAGCCTTTTCCCATTCTTCTCTGTCATATGCGTCATGGATAAGAGTGGTAGAGCTTTTGCCGAACTGTTGTAGGTATGTTTGTCGTTGTCTCCCTCGTGCTCTTTTTCCAGGTATCAATCCAGTTGGAGATAGATGCTCCAATTTCACTTGTCTGATTACATGACCAAGAATTTCATTTGTCTCATTTTGATCTTGTATTATGGCCAATTTGCCTGAGGACATTTTCCTTTGACTTTTTTGCTCCCCATGAAATTTGTTGCATACGCCTAAAGCACCACATCTCGAATGCCTGAATTCGAATGACTAATACAACCTCAATGAGTGAGGTAGCATAGTGGTTAAAGTGCATGCCTCCCATGTGGAAGGCCTACGGTTCGAGCCCGACTCGATGCCCTGACTGAACGCTCGCTCACTGTTCACCCAGCAGCAAATGGGTACCCAGTGGGAACACTGGGGAGATAAAGGTGGCGAGGAAAGGAACTGGTCACCCTACCTCACATGCCGATGGCTCAGGATAAGTGTCCTCTCTAACAGGCACTCCCCTACGTACTAAAGAATACGGGACTACTTTTACCTTTTCATACAACCTCAGCTGCTCGTGCTGGTCCCTGGGCAAGGAATTCTTTTTCTGAATTCGGCCAAAGATGCTCTGGAATAGCAATGGCCTGTGCTGGAACAATCATGGCTTAGAAAACCTCATGAGAACCACCAGAACTCCCAAATCAAAAAACAGTATTGACAATTTATAGTTTTGTGCTTACAAAGAAAATCAAAAATGTAACTTCAAAGATAGAACAGAAAAAAGATAATGTATTATTTATGACATATAAAAGTATAATATAATGAGTTCATAATTCCATGTTACAAGCGTTCTTCCACAATGTGTCACGCAGCCATTTTCACATGTTCAAGAGGAACAGAAACAGCTTTTCCAGCAATTCAATTCCATGTACTTCCAGTAGGTGCTTTTGCAGAAACCTTCATCAGCCCATCCTTTGCAATTTTTATGCTTATCCACACAAGCTACAAAATGGCGAATAGATATTCTGCGTAAAGACATGTACTTTCAATTTAACTTCAGCAACAAAATGTTTTCAATTCCTCACGTTTGATGGCATCACACAAAATTAAGCTAGAACCCCAATTCTACATCGAGTATCCTATTTACATCTCGTTTTATTCGCACTAAATTAAGTTCCCATTCAGCAAAGTAAGAGGCTGTTCAATAATTACGTCAAGCCTTGGGGGTAGGTGGATCTACAAGTTTTTCGTGATTCTCCGTGACGGTAAAGTAAGGGTGTGGGTGGTACTTAATTCATTCCGTGGCGTCACGGTTAAAAATTTTTTGTTGAGAAGTTTTGAATAATGAAGGAGACCCGATATTCAGCACATAGCAAAATTAACGGAGTTATCGAACAAAAGCATGCTTTATAGATTTTATTTATTCCATTCCCAGCTTACTTTTCAAAGTAGATGGAACATACCAAAACTAAAATGTCCTAAGCATTAATGCTTAGAACATTTTAATGCTTTAGTCCTAAAGTCAGGTGATTATATTTTGCATAATTTTCATTCAACTACTCCAATTTTTTGCTCGAAGTCGAGAAATGTGCTATCACCATACAGTTAAGATATTCCTATCTCTATGGCTTTCACCGAGTCTTTCAAAGATATTTAGGAAGGTGATATTCTAGACATCGGTTGTGGAAGTTAATATCTTGTATTAAATGAAGTTGATATGGAACCAGTTTGAATAAGCGATTCAACATTTCATATTTGCTACTAGCAATTGACTGTCATTTTAACATTCTTAGTTGACACTTACTGTAGTTGCAGTAATTAAAAGTACATTGAACAGGAAAAAAAGTTCTCTACTTATTCCCCAATCCTTCTACTATTTTTAAAATGCCTCTTTGCATGGGGCCTGTAGTGCATCGGAGGGGGGTGTTTACCTAAAAGTGACGCAACGCAAGGGGGTCTTGTGATTAAACGTGACAGAGCGTGACGACGGGTGACGACGACGACGACGGTGGTTCAGAAATGATAATTTTAGCGTGACGTAATTATTGAACAGCTCCTAATGGGATTTACATTGACCATGAATACTCAAAAATTTCAAACCTCTATTTGCATATCGTGTCTATATCAAATATCATAACAATTAGTTTTCTACTTAAGGCAATCAGAGTACTAATCCTTACCCGGGGTGGTCATTGGAAGAGACATCATTGATGAACACAGATTACAACTTTCCTTACAATTTTTTCTCATGTATTCTTCATACGTTCCACGACAGTAGCCATCTCTTGACCACACAGAACAATACGTATTCTTATCAAAACAATCTAAAATGGAAATCATGTCTTCTTCAGAAAAAGAACAAACAACTTCGCTCCTCCATCATTTTCCTTAAACTTTGCTACTTTTTTATTTACTTCAGTTTTGTTACACCTAAGAACATTGTCTCTAACATAAAGCATTTTTTCCCTTTCGAGGTTTAGGAATGCTTTGTATCAAAAGATTTCTTGAAGAAAGCTGTTTTTAGGTTACCGAGAATATGACTGAATAACTAGGAATCGGATAGAATTTGATCTTAATGGTCTACAGGGCCTTCTAAAGCATGAACAGGTTTGAGATTTAGTGGAATTCAATCCACCCCTGACGACAGCCAAGGCCAGCCATTTCCAATCCGAGAGCACCATGACAATTTATGTAGCAGGAATATGTTGTTTAAAACCTGACAAATAGCTATGAAATATTGAGTTTATCAGTTCAATGTACATAAATAATTGAATGATATTGAATTACACACGTGATCAGCTGAATGCTGTCATTTAAGTGTTCAAATCACACTTTCATAAAGAATCTTGAAATGTTAAAAAACATCTCGGAGAAGAAGTTCTCCTCCCACATACAGAAAGACGTTAGGTGCATGGCAACTAACCAAAATAGCTATCTTTTTAATAGCTATCTTTACAGCCAGACAAACTTGGTTTTTTACAGCGTTTCGTCTTCTAAGATCAGGCTTATATGTTGATACAATGCCAGGTTAAATGTATACCCTTGTGAACTGAAGTAGAAGGTCTGATCTAGGATCTCGACCCTCTGCTTGCACAGTAGCTTTTCAATGTTTGTTCTTGTGTTTATAGTGCATCTGGCTCTCAGTAAAAGGCAATCTGCCTTTAGGAGTTGGTCAGTTTCAGCTGTTAAGGATAAGGTTTTTTAGGTTTGATTAAAAAACCAATGCTTTATGCGTCAGTAAAGGATAGCTAGTCTCCAAATAAAATTAGTGCCTTATCAGTTTTGACTGGGCATTGAAATCTGCCAAAAAATGTGTACAAAAGTGCTTTCTTGGCAATATTGTTTTCTAAACTTCTACACTTGAATTGGAGAAGGTAGCATCAACTGAGGACAGAAGTGTTTGTGTCAGTTATACAGCAGGCCCGTTAGGCTAAGTTCACACTATGACTTCTCCGGTACCTAGTCGCTTCGCTAAGGAAAATGCCGATGACGTAAGAGAAATGCACTGTGACGTCATAAAAGTAATAAAAGAAAATTGTAAATAAATGATTAAAAACTAGAAGCATGACGACAGTTCACCTTCTCCTTGTGATACTTGATTCTGTCTTTGTGTTATTTTAAGTCTTGTCGTTGTTGCTGTACAATCCATAGCCGGGTCCGGAGGGATACCTGAAGCAAAAGACTAGATCATGCGCACTCGATAAAATTATCTAACTTACTGAAATCAAAAAATACAAAACAGAATACTCATTGAAACAGAAGTACTAATTGAAGTTAAATTGTTAATTATTGATAAGTCAACGACAATGGTGTTGTGCTAAAAGGGGGCTGTGTTGTAGGAAACATATCGACCACACCTTCGACCACGCCCATTTTTGCATTCATGAAACTACTGTTCTTGTTACTACAGCGAATGTGAAAATATAAATAGAAAGCCAACACAGGGTTGTACCATTCTTCTTCTATTGTTAACAGCTTACCTTTGCTTCCCCCTTTTGACAAATACATAGTTAAGAACTTACCCAGCATAAGCATGTTCGATGAAGGGGAATCAGCTCCCCCAAAATCTTTTATAATGTTAAGAAGGGGACCCAGCCCCCCTGAGCCCCCTTCCACGACACCACTAGTCAACGAGAGTCTTGAGGAAAAGGTTTGAAAGCTGAATCTTGAGCGTAGGTTCTTCAGACCGTTTCGATACAGAATGCAATTTCATGAGAATAAGTCATTTCTCGTTATATTCATAGTAGTAAACGAGTCAAATACTTCATAAATTCCAAAGAATTACACTGTTGTGAAGATCTCACCTTCATGGCACCAATAATATTTGTTCTTGCAAGGAAAGACTTCTTCCAGGATGTAATAGAGATCAGGATCATAATTTCTTAGGTCAACTCTGGTAGAAATGTTATTATGGATCCCATCTGGTGGATAAACTGATATATGACAATCGAAGAAGCTTTGTACACCCTCTGCGAAGTACTCCCTCACAGTAAACATTGAATAAGTCCCTTTCCATAACCCTTTACGTTTTGCGGTGTTGTAGCTTCTGTGCAGCTTGAAATAAATTCCATCCAAATCTCCATTTGGCTCTCCTCTTATTCCAATTTCCTAAAAGCGGTAAGGAAGTCAATCTAACATATCAAACGTGATTCGCAATAAAGTCAGAAATAGGATTTACTTTGGGCCATAACAGCATTGGATAAGGCCATAGCAGCCTTTTGCAAGAAAGGTAGGTGATTTTATGAAGATCTGTTGAGAAAAGAGCTTTCAAATGACAACAGACTTGACGAGGTACACGGTTTTTTTTATAAGAAAGTGGTTGATAAGAAAGTAGTACTCAGCTGCTCAAAAAGTTAAGAAAGTTCAGCAATGGATTTTTGAGACTTAAGTAAGTTTTTTAGTGTCTATGTATTTAAAATTCGGTATATTTGTATACAAAATGTCATGTATGTGATTTTGGCTACCCGTTAACAGTTTAACTTCTGTTATTTACTAAGATTTATCATCATTTCAAATGTACATGGAACTTTCCCGATGCTATTACGATGTCACCGATGCATTGCAGACGTCGGAACAAAAGTTTTTCCATTACAAAATATCTGCCTGCAAACCATAGCCGATGCATCGCAAGCACCTTCCGATTATATGGAAACATGGTTACGATTATGTGGAAACCAACCCTTAACTGTTGGAAGATTGGAACTCAAATTTTTTTGCAAAGAAAGTCTTAAGAAAGGTTTTTGATATTGGAATCGTGACAAGTTAAGAAAGTTTCAGTAGCGGGCAAAAAAATACTTTTTTATAAAAAAACAAGCATTTCACACTACATTGGACACACAAATAGATAAATGAGTTAACACAAATTTATTTTACTCCCTTGCACTGCGTTTTAAAACCAAAATTCGACCATTTGGCTGATTAATGGTAAACATTTAGGCACAAATAAGTCCCATAAAGTTGCAGAGCTTTCCTTTTTTTAATGCGCCTTCCTATAAATTATTCTAAAATAGACACATGAGATTAGCTGAAAAACAAGCTATTACGAAACTGAGAAAGTGAAATTGAAACTAATTTCTAACAACAACTTACTGCAACGGCATGTGCAGCTTCGTGAAAAAATATATCATCTCCATGACTGCGATCCTCTTTCAAGCATAGCAAATTCTCTTCTCCTCCACACGACACTGGAATGTTAAGTGTCCCACCTAACCCCCTTGAACGTTGATTCCACCAATCAGGAAGATATCTGTATTCAGGAATTTGTGTGAGATCTAAGTAAAGACAATTGTAATAAGAGCATCGGCGCAGGAGGCCGTCGAATTGTTGGGGGGAGAGGCTGTAAACGTTCTGTAAACTTTTTGCCCGAATTTCCTATTGTTCTTTCAGAAAATTTTCCCGAGTGAAATGGATTTTTGCCCAGCTTAGCAGGCTGCAGCCCCCTGCCCCCGCCTCCTACGCTTATGAATAAGAACGTAGTAAGAAGTGGGCCATTTCACATCTTGCGCTGGTAGATGATTCTATTCAGCTCACTGTACTTGCATAAAAAATTGGTGAATTACTGTAGAGTACGGAAAAATAGAGTATTCGAAAAAACGTTGGAGGGGGATTAGAAAATAGATCACTCGAAAAACGTTTTATAATCTACTCGAATATTCACAAACGATTCGTTTACTCGGTGATTTCAAACTACGAGAATAAAATTTTACCTCCGTTTCCCCAAATTCATTGGGGCTTGGCGGGTGCCCCTAAGAGGATTTTAGTTCAGGCACGAGCATTTAGGACCGGATGCCCTTCCTGGCGTCACCAATGGCCTGCGATGTGCCTTGAACCCAGAACCATGTTGGTCTTAGTCAAGAGCATTACCGCTAGGCCACGGCTGCTCACACTACTAGAATACAATAATTCTCACTAATGTAAACATACTTTCGTATCTCCCTACAACTGCAACTCTTCCAAAATACTTGTACATGTTCTCTCTTATGTCATGACGATCAGCAAATAAGAATCGAACAATATAACAGGCCCTTTTTATTGCCTTGTCAGAAACAGCAGATGATGCTACCACAGGGATACCATATGCATGGGTGTATTTTGAATAGAAGGGATACCTGTGAAAAGTAGTACGACGGTGTTGGCAAGCAAATCACGTGATGTAAATGAAGAAGATAAATTTCTACTTTAAATAAAAGGGATCTTTGAAGATGAAGCAAACATGTGGTTATGAAGGGTCACGGGGGAGTATTCGAATTTTTTGAAGTTTTTCTGCTGCCTTTCTCTATTCTGTGGTTCAATCTTAATACCCTAGCCAAGGGTGATTTCTAGGGGGGTCAGGGGGTGGAGCCCCCTTCTTAAAATCTCTGCTCATTTTGGGGGGCTCAGCACCCCAAGAATTCTTGCATTGGCTTAGCTTGTCAGAGTTTATTGGCCTTGCTTCCAAAGTTATATGCTCAATTGTGCACTGCTATATGGTTATTGAGGCACCTCTTATTGTGGATTATACTATATCAGTATTAAACTAAGTTATCATGTCTCCATCCTTGAAAATATGGGCGTGGTTGTAGCTGGGCCACACCCAAACTATGGGCGTGGCTTTGCCTAGAGCCCCCCTTGTTAACATTTGTAGCAATCACTACTGACCTTAGGATCCACTCCTTACAGCCATATTAAAGCTAGAACAAATCACACACCACCTACTTTGTAATGAAGGTGAGATGACTTGGAATTTGTTGATCAACTTCATTGCAACGATGCGTTCGTGTTGAATGGCCAGATCTCTGTGTGTAGTCAGACGATTGAGCGTTGTCGTTGGAGATTTCGCTGCTAACCTGACGTCTCGTTTTCTTATTCGCAATTCCAAACTCCGGAACTGGATCTGCAAAGTTACTTTCAACAACAATATATTCTATTTTTATATGAATATCAAACTATTCGTTGGTATACAATAAATCTTTAGCTATCAGGAGGGGGGCTCTTTCGAGGAGCGCTAATTCAAGCCGGGATCCTCTTTGGTCATTGTTCAACATGGGCTTACATTAGACCTTCTCAACGTAACATAAGAACAGTAGTAGAAGAGCACTAAGCAGGTAGACTGAGAAATTCCCAACCCACCCCGCCCCCAAAATGGTTATAAGAAGAGGTTAAATGATCCAAAATGTCATCAAATCGGATGAGGGTAATTTGCTGCAATGATGACTTCACAAACTTTATGATAGCAAATGTAGAAAATTTCAAAATGTTATTCCGACTACCACTGGAAAATGGGAAGCAAAACAGAAATACGAACAACAATAATTGTAACAAACCAGGGCTGCAAAAACTCTTCATGATACCTCCTCGTCCTTCATTCGTGACAGCTGAGTAAAGAACAAACAAACATCACATCTGAATGACATCATCAAACACATAAATCAAAAATAATTTCATTTCAATGGAATGGAGGGTGTCCTTTCAGCCAGAGCTCATTTAGAAGGGGCCCTCCACTTGAAAATTATTAATTTAAAAATACCTAGAGCATGTTATCACCGGAGTGATGGCCCAGTGGTAGAGCGTATGCCTCATAACCGGTGGGTTCGAGCCCCGGCCAAGTCATACCATGACTTTGAAATTGGTACTCACTGCCTTCTCGTCTGGTGATCGACATATGAGAATGGAGTGGGAAGTTAAGCTCGCGGAGCTACCAGTGGACCAGCCCCCGCTGTAGCTTTCACTGCATTCGCAGACGCGTGGCCTAGGGCTATAGAAACGGAGATAGGCGCCGCCCTATGCGCCATTGGCGCGGGAAAGGACTTTTTGACTTGAGTACATGTTATCGTAATTTGATATCACTGAAACAACTGTATGATATAGAACATCTGCAACCACCACGAATGAACTGTGCGAACACCTAGTATATGCAACAACCACGTACCCCATGCAATGACGAAACGAAGGAGGTAAAATAAAGTGAGCTTTGTGAGTGGCACATCCATCTGAACGAACAGCTTTCTAGTATTTGACGCGCGAGACATCCTTTGGATACATCATATACTATGAAATGAAGTCAACAGCAACACGGCATTGGTAGCCGGGGGGTAATAGCTGAATGCAAGATTCCTGTATAGGAGAGTACATTGGGAGGGCAGGATCCCAAAGAAAGCATGAAGGAAAGTGTGATACCTCCCCAAAATGTATTCTAATGGATTGAAATTTGGCATTGGAGCTATGGGGTATATCTAAGAGTGCCGGAACAGGGAGAAGAATCAGTGGTGATTTCTAAAAATTTTAACAAGGGGCTCTAGGTGCAACCACGCCCATATTTGGGGTGTGACCTAGCTTCAACCACGCCCATATTTTTAAAGATGCAGATTTGATACTTTAATTTAGTACTAATAAAGTATAATAAACAATTTAAAATGTCTCAATTACCATATAGCAGTGAATAATTAATTATAGCAATACAAAACGCTTTTAGGATACTGTAGATGCCAAAACTTTCAAAAGAATAGTTTTTCTCCTTTCGACGGAGGGCTAACATATTTCGACAGAGGGTTATAGCCCCTAGCCCTTCCATGGTACTGTGAAATTTAAAGAAAAAAATAGAAAGAGATGTAGAGAGATGAAAGGCGAGAGAAATATCATCAGCATAATCGTAGTCGTAGAATTCTTTGATGCACTCCTTCGGTGGGCTGCTTTATATTCGGTCAGGATTCTTGGTTGCACGAGCGGTCTTTAGAATCGTAGTGGAGAGAGTAAACATTTTAATAGCTATTAACTTTTATCTTCATTCCAACTTCACTGTACAAATATAAAATGGTACATAGCTCTAATTCTCTAGTTCTTCTTACTCGAATTGTAATCCTAGCTCTTCTTACTCCCAGTTCTCTACGAGGGGTGCGCTTAAATAATGTAGAAATACTGAGTTAGGATGCATCAGCATTTTTGCCGACATAGAGCAATCTTTGCTCAGCATAAAATACAATGGAAGAGTAATGCTAGTATATTCTATTATACCTAGTCTAGTCGTGTATGATGCAAGGGTAGATAAGCTTGAATCCCTAAAACAATAGAATGGAATGCAGTCTCATGCACAGTCATTATTACGGGGTTTTCTATAGTGTGCCTAGCTTCAAGAAATTACTACGTTTGTATTATTTATATCTAACCTAGCTTATTTTTAACGACCAATATAAAATACTTTTGGACATATACATGCGTCTTACAATTTAATGAATAGAAACTACCGATATACATATATTCTAACATTTCCTGGAAACTATAATGATTCTGTTGGCTCATTTTCAGTCGAGCCATCGACGTATCTCACGAACAACTAATATGTGACGGCACTCTCAACCTTTTCCAAGCCTTGAGAGTCCAAATACCTAATATACCAACGTGGAACGACATAGACCTCTACAGTCTTCTCCAAGCACTGTGAGTCTAAATAGCAAATACATGTGAGACGTCCTAACACCAGATACAAGTACTTTCGCAAGCTACTTTATCTGCCCTAATATTCCATGTATAGCTCCATCCATCCTATCATTTATAAATTAGCAGTATGACAGTACCAGCCATGAAACATGTCACATGAAGAGAACGAAACGAAAATTGAATTCATTGATTGGAAGCTTCGAAGGCGCTTTCAACTGTCCTAACAACAAATGGAGGCTGTTTGATAATGGCCATAAATTGCGAAGATGACATTAGTACAGAGAGCATGGGTGTTTTTAGTGTTGTCAACGGTTTTCTTAATATTATGTGTCCTTCAACTTGATCGACGTACAAAGTGGCTATGGCATTTGGTTTTTATACCTCTTTGGATTTTGAATGCAGTTGTGATAACTTCACTTATTGTGTTAATCGTATTGCATTTCAAATCAGGCCACAACCCATATCCTAATTTCAACTTGGGAAAGCGCCGAAAGTTATGGTTGTTGTATTTATCAATCCTAAAGTTGTGCTTTCTACTGACTCTTTGTGCAAGATTGGATGGCTTAACAAATGCACCTTATACTCAAATATTTATACCGTTATGGCTGCTTCTTGTGTCCCTAGGGGCAGATGCTCTTGTTGCAACTGTGAAATCAGCGAGACAGCAAAATCGCAGGGATTGAAATCGGCTAAGTTTTTGCTTGCTTTACGTTTTATCACCATGCAATATTTCTCGTCATTATATAGTTGAAATGATTTGAGTCGAATATTCTTATGCATGAAGTGAATACTGACAAATGTTGATGGGCTGTATTTGAGATAAGGAGATCACCTTGTGTACTTTCATTGGCCTACACAAGTAACTTGTATGAAAATAGATGCTTCCTTATTGATCTATAAATACTAGTATGTCTAGAAGAACCTTTGAAGTTGTTGTATGTAAATAATTAAAAATATGTCTGAGTACTGAAGTATTGTTAATATTTTTGTATATATTGTTGCCTTAAAGTTGTGTAAATGTACAGGTAATTTATAGTGCTCAGTACTGAGCACTGCAATGTGCTTTCAAGCGCTTGATTTTGAAATCAGTTCACATTGAAAACATACTCAGCACACCATGTGTTTTCAAACTCAGGCGTACAGAATTAGCTACTACTTTTCTCTAGCTTTGTTCTATATCTTCTGATAGCCAATTTTGAATAACTCAAAATTACAATTAATAGTATGATTTGTGTTGTTGATCTGTATCACAATTGTCACTAATCCAGTACTAATAATTTCAAGATTTACCAAGCATTTGCTTGCAAATAACTTCAAATCTTTCATTATACGCCTCAGGAGTATCATAAATTCAAATTGATTGGCAACAAACACAAGATGGTTGAATATCACAAATGTACAATGAAATCATTCCAAAACAGTTTCTATTTGAGTTATTCATAAAATATACTACACCTTCAAGCATACAAATTATTTATTTGCACACATGCACACCAACTACCAAATATAACTTAGAAATATGATGATCATAAGATAGACACTACAAGCTGTAATTTAAATCCACTCCAATAACTTTTTATATCAGTAATATGTGGCATTTCATCAAGGCTATTTCTGCTAAAGAAGGTGAAATTTGCAATGTTTAGGGTTTAAGGAGTTGACCAGAATTCATTGTGGCAAATGTCTACTTATTGCCAACAGACACAAAAATATACACAAAATTCTTCCCTCTGCAAGCAAAATGGTAAGCAAAGGCATATACAAAACAGCTAAACTTCCCCA
Organism: Cassiopea xamachana; assembly: GCA_900291935.2. Taxonomy (NCBI): domain Eukaryota; kingdom Metazoa; phylum Cnidaria; class Scyphozoa; order Rhizostomeae; family Cassiopeidae; genus Cassiopea; species Cassiopea xamachana. The sequence goes on from OLMO02000277.1 coordinate 548,123, forward strand.
ATAGTGTAATTACTAATGAAAACATTCAAGTTACTAATAAACTTCCAAGTCCAAGTTAATATTCTCACTTAAATGTTAAAACAATATATTCCTTGTGTTCAACCATATCTTGAAGCAATTAATTAGAAGGATAACTTTCCATCAAGTTCTAAAGTACTGCAGATAAATTTTGCTAAAATAATTCATCCATAGAAAAACTAAAATGATGATCCCATGCCTATATCATGATCATTAAAATAGCTTAGCTTATAACTGAAATCTGTCACCAATGGTAGTTTTTCCTTTAGAGTTGAGTAATTACTACGGTGAAAAATCAGTAGAACTTTCTGCAGCTTTCAGTGCCCATGCCTGTCCTTCACCAACTGGGGATTCCATTTTTGGTGATTCCCCCATCTGAGAGTCAACCTATGACAAAATTCACAACAGAGCTAAGTGTAGATTTTTGTGAATGGGAACATTGAAGTGATGATTGAGATTTAAGCATATTTTACTGCACTACACCTGATTCATGATGCACAATTATACATCTGTGTTTCAATTACTGGTATTTTAAGAAAGGTTGAAGTAAATGAACTTCTTTAAGGAAAATATGAAATATTTATACTGAATGAGAAATCATCTTAAAAGCATGAAAATGCTTCCTTTACTTTATGAGCATGAAATAAAAAATCTTGCTTGTGAAAGAAAGAAAGAAATATAACAATTTGTATACTTCAGGTTCTTCAGCTTCCTTCTGAATTTGTATTGATCGTGATGGTGCATTTGCTGCAAAGAACTCAGTTTTACCAGCAGAAACATTGCTCCCAGAAGTCCTGAAAGTAATGGAAGTAACAGAAGGCTACTGTTAAAGAACATCAGTAATCTGCAGTTGTGCAAATAAAAAAAAATTATTGCCTTGTGCACTGATGCAGCAAGACCCTACAAACAAGAACCTACTTTTCAAAACGCAGACTGACTAGGCTCTTATAAAATTGGTACTTATGATCTTTTCAGTGTTCGGTTCTTATCACAAGAGCACTAAAAACTATGAAAAATAGGACAGGGATATAACTTCAATAAATTTTTGGGGTGTCATTAGAGGCTGCCCTGCAAGAATTTTTTGTCATGACACTACATAGTCACTGGCACTTTATCCAGGAGGATGATGAATTACAGGATTTATTCTCCATCAAACCAGTAGTGGCCTTTCAGAGTAGCAAAAACATAAAAGACATCCTTGTCCATTCCAATATGGCTGACTAACATCGACTTTATATACACACCTTATGATTGGTAAGATA
>OLMO02000277.1:549502-566439 GCA_900291935.2 Cassiopea xamachana
ATCCCGTCGGCCTTGTGCCCATTGCCACTCGTTGCTGGGACTACCCTTTATTTCTTATTTTTAAATTTATATTGTTTCTATACACACCTAATAAACTGGGGGTCGGAAAAAATTCCGAACTTTAATGAACGGGGGGAGTTGGAATTTGAGAAAAGGCTTTACATGATTATACAAGGATAGCAAGAGCAAAAACATGTTGTCATAAAGCATAGAACTCAAATATATACAGAAGTACGCTATTTTCCCGTGAAAATTGGGCGTAAATTGTACTAAAAGAGAAAGGAAAGGAAGTGAGGGGTTTGTAAAGAGAGACAATTTCCTTAAAATTAATAAACGGGGGGTCCTAATAAGGTCCGGGAGGGTCGGAAAAAAATCGAAAAATTAATAAGTGGGGGGGGCGTTTATTTGGCACTTGAGAGTGCAAGCAAACGCGTTTATAAGAAACGAAGTGAATTTGAGTAAAAGGTGAAGGGCTTGAGTACAAAAGGGTCATGACCTGAGTGGGAACGGCCTGATTTCTTTCTCTGGGAAAAAAGAGGAGAAAGCCAGGAAAAAGCAAGAATACGCGGCATTTTCAAATGTCATGTAAGACACCTCAATATCTGGCTATGACGTAAAAAGAGCAAAAAGACCGATTAGCGCAGAATGAAATCTGGTAAATATTAGCATCTTTGTGAAACATGAAGGTTAATGCAGGTGAAAATATCTTAAATTACCGAAGAAAAAGTCAAATATACCTAAATATATGTGAACCACATGGATCGGCAGAAGCTTGGATGAAAAATAACCGATAATGGATAATTATTCCAACACAAACAGCTGGCTGCTTTAAATGTTATTTTGTTTGAAAGATGGGATGATCCAATCAGTACATGGATCACAGAGGTAGATTAAGGAAAAGTCAAGTCATGAAGTAATATATCCTTGTTATTATGTTTCAGATTTAACAATATCATTCATCGGGAATTAAGAGTAGATGTAGAAGATACGGATAGGAAATTTCACAATAGACTTTCAGTACACAAAAACATAAAACAAGCCGAAGATATGTGTATAAATTTCTTTTCGCATGGATCTGTTACTTAGCTTGCGCACATTACTTCAGATAATAAAGGAAGAAGAAGACGATCAATTTTCTTCACAACGCTATAAATTATAAAAAAGCGTCCGCAAATTTGGTTTCAATATTAGCTAAGTGATTTAGAATATTTCATTTATGTGCAAAATAATCCTTTCCTGTCTAGGATACGAAAAATTCCAGCAAATGATTAAAAAAACCATTTATATTTGGTAATCATACCCAGCACATGTGTTTGTGCTTTTATATATATCCGATAAGAACATTCACGACTAGGAATACAAGAATGTTAACTTATTTCTAGTGATGTATACGTCTTTTCTTACGATATACACGTCTTTTTTTATAAAAAAAGTGGTTCATAAAAAGGTAGTAATCGACTGCCAAAAAAGCCAACAAAGTTCAAAACTGTATATTTGAGACCAAAGAAAAGTCGGTATATCAAAATCTCCAACCACCTGCGTATAAAATATTTTTTATGTTACTCTCTAACAGTCTACCTTCTGTTACTGAATAAGATTGATCAATATTTCAAGCTCACAAGTAGCTTTTGACAGGTTCTATTACTGAGCATGCGCAAAACATCTGACCGCAAAAGTTTTGCAAAGAAAATCTTAAGAAAGGACTGGTACTGGAATTGTCAAAAAGCAAAGGAAGTTTCAGTACTTAGCCAAAAATACGAAAATACGTGTTTTCAGATGTATAAATGAATGCTTGAAACACGTAAGCCTTGCCGTGTAGAGTGTAATATTTACAGCTTCTTGGCAAACGATGCGTCCTATTGTTAATACACAAAAGGACCCTATGAGTCGCAGATGATGCCTTTAGGTAAGACAAAGGCATTACGTGAAACGGAGAACGAAAGAGGATCACTGCTTAATTCACTAAGGGAAACATTCAGACACGGAATAAGATAGACAAAAATGAAAAGTAAGCTTAAATAAGAGTATTCGTCAAAAGAATTAATAAGACAATTGGTTTGTGATTGAGTTGAAACTACACAAAAGATCACAAGCTGCGAAAATTGTAGAAAAGGTAGGGTAAGACTCGAAGAAGAAAAGAAATTCAATATAATGGGGCGATTAAATATTTATGCCAATATTGATCGAATTAATAAACAACGCTTGTTAAATACAAAGCAGATATAACACCAAATCGCTATTCGGCAATATCCAATGTTTTGCCGATTACTGCAAATGCCGAAAGTAAATCATGAACCAGCAATGAGATTGAATTTCAACATCACGTTGCTTAAATGTAAACAAGACAATTCATTCTATGAAGATTGTGGATTTTAAAATTGGCTAGACCCTAAGGAAACGGAAGGATTGGAAAAAAAGAATGCAACTGAATGTGAAGATGCTTGTCAAATGTTAACTCTATAATATTGCAGTATAAGATAACGACAAATAAAAGTCATAAGACTATATATCCACTGGTGTATCAAGAGTTGCAGCAATAACCAAACACAAGTAGAAAGCACATGGATGTGCCCTTGAGACAGAAAAATGGACGCAGACTACACACATTGTTGGAAGGGTTGTCTTCTGCCTTTAACAGTCAGTATAATTTTAAAAGTCCCATGGTGCCTCGCGGAAGCAATATTTGCTATGGAGATAAGCAATTGGTGTTTCTGGTCCTTTTCCGTCTTATATAAGTGTGTACTTTTGAGAATCGCAAGTGAAATTAAAAGTCCTGTCGGGTAAAGGTTCAGGCCCAATATACAGGGTGGAAGGAAGCTCTCGAAACATATCCTGCAAAATGTCGCTTCAGTAATGGGCCTTGGCCTAATCTGAGCAATTGCAGTTCATGTGGTACTTGTCTATTTCCATGAATGCAATTCACCCAGAATAAACACTTACATGCAGATATTAAAATGAAAACTATTGTGCCTGTTTTTCTCTACAACCATTAACAAACTTAAGAACTACATCTATTCTGCCTTTTAGTATATTTAAATTATGCTCTGAAATTTTCGTGAAGTAATCCAGTATGTGTGATTTATTGGAACTCTCTAGTATAGAATGCCAAATATGTGTATGCAGCTCTTGAGCTGAAAGGTTACTAAGAAAGTTCAACCTCTGCAAAGTCTCTCTTCGAAATATGCACATGTTTTTGAGTAGTTTGAAGTGAAATTTCTCAAAACGATCTAGAAGACGATATCCGTGTGAAAACCCTTCCTCATTATCGATAAAAACCCATAATCCTTGATTTAACTGCACAAGATTATCGATTGGATCCATTAAACTTGTCGAGTGCCATTGCAGACTGAACATGTTGCTAACGACACGATCAAAATTGCCAATTAAATAATCAAAAATGACCATATCAGACCATTGAAATAAAGACATAATTAGGCCCATATTATTCTCATTTCCATTGCCACAAAGCGAAATGTTCAAATCAACTTTAAAATTTCGTTCCAGCAGGACTTGTGGTAGATGAACTGGTAATGTATACTTGACAAATTTGGTTGCAATTATGAGTTTCCTATCATCCCAAGAATTGGCTGTAATGTTTATTCGTCCCCAAAATCCACTAGACTTATTTATAAATAGCAATTTTGACTCTAAAACATTTCGAATTCGAAGCAACTTTGCTAAATGATATGAATACAACTCTCCTTGAATCTGTTCTGAGTTTGTACGATATCGAAGGCAAACTCTACTTCCATCTGATAATAAACCAAGTCTGTTTTTCATTCTACCACAGCCAACAATTAAATCTTCAAGAACCACATTACTAAAATCAATTCGAAGTAAATCAGAAACCCTATCATAATTCCGAGCAAATTCCTCCTCAAGTTCATTACTCCAATAATTGATTCCATCTTCTGTTTCAACCAGTTTACCAATGGTCCTCAAACACGATACAAAACCATCTGCTTGGCAAGTCCAGAAAGCATATAAAAACAAAATCACCAACGCTGTGTACTTGGAAACCATTTTGTCATGAAAGTCTAGTCACAAGCACGACCAAAATTGGATGTGATCGAACATAGATGCATCACTAGATGAACAAAGACGCCTTGTTTCAATCTTTAAGCAATTATCAGAGTCTTTCGGCAGAATCCATCAATCAATATCATTTGGCATTCTTGGTAAAACTGTACATAAATGAAATGTAGACTAGCAAGAAGGCTATTGATAGATTCGTGTCTGTGGTTTTACTTCGTTGTCATACACTAACAAACATATGGCACTGCGTTACAAAAGCACGAATGAACGAATTAACTCGATCTTCCTTTCATTTGGCGACCGACGTCTAATCCAAAGAAACAGCCAAGCATGACTTTAATATAAGACGACTGGCTGCGATGGCTATTCACTTCAATTTATTTATTCTTGCGCGCTTCAACAGAGCATGCGTCGGAGGATTCCTTTTTGGTTATCACGAACTGCAAAGAACGAAGAAGAGTTGCTAACTCTATACCTACAGTTACGAGCAAACAGTTTACGAAGCTTCAACACGCTTCAATGCACTTCAACACTGGGAAAATAGGATTTGAGACACCAAGAAATTACCGAGCCAACTAATAATTAAAAGCCAAATCGAATTCATCTGCATTTCACATGCATCTTTCCAATCCCTCTGTTTCTATCAAACTCAAGAGGCAGCGATATACACTCCGTGCGTATTGAATGAACAAAGCTTGATTTTTACCATAAACAACGTAAGGTTAAATCTCCCCCGCATCGCCCACATGACTTCTCGTTGCCCTCTCTTGATTCAATGTTCTACTGATAAAATAACGGCGTCCGACGCGATCCCTTAATCCTTTGCGGTAGTATTAACTAGACACTCTATGGTCGTTGGTTGCACCTTGGGCATTCATAACCATAAGGTATTAAGAAAGTCCACAATCTTAAGTCAGCGACATTAATATGGTAAAAAGAATGAGCAAAATCGCTTACACACAAATAACCATAAGCCAAATGGCTGTGGGGCAGTGGAAGCTGAATCAACTCGGTTTTATGATCAGTACAAGTTATGACAAGACAAAGCCATACTGTTTGTGGCTATCTATGACGATAAATTACGTGGGCCATCAACAATGGTATGATGAAAAGTATAGCAGGGGCTGTGAAATTTAAAACTAATATAAGTGTCAAAAGAGCAAATCCCAAATGATCAATCCAATCATAATCATATCACAATGTAATCAGTGTACCGGTCTACCGATAAACGTGGCACTGGAGACAGATGATCCTCAAAGCCCATGACATTATTAATGAGGGGCAAAAGGAATCTATCTATATTTACTACAGGGTAGGGAATTTCGACCTTGCAAAAATGAAAGATGATCTAGCAACTGAAAAAGAAGAAAATGTCATATTATTGTCACGTGCAAATGTCATTGCATTTGGAAAGGACACTGTCAAATGCACAGAGCATGTTGGGCCAACAGGAAAATGAACCAGGTGTGAGGAAGGGGCGATTTCTAAACATTTTAACAAGGGGGGCTCTAGGTGCAATGTCATAAAGTGGGTGTGGCCCGTTTGCAGCCACACCCATATTTTTGAAGATGGAGACATGATAATTTAGTCTAATTGTGATTTAATATAGTCAAAATCTACAAAGATCTCAATAGCCATATAGTAGTGAGGAAATTCATCATAGCAATACCATACAAAACATTAGAAGCAAGGTCAATGCGCTTTGAAAAGCAAGATTGATACAAAAATTTTGGGGGGGGCTGAGTGCCCCAAAATGAACAATAATTTTAACAAGGGGGGCTCCGCCCCCTGAACTCCCCCAGATATCACCACTGGTGTAAGGAGCGCAAAAAAAAGGTGTCAAACCAGCTCAGTGAATGGAAGGGAATGGGGAAGGTTTCTATCCTGAATAGCTGATGATGAGACGTGTTGTCTGGAAACGTTCTCAAGTCAATGTCTAAAATGGAATTGTCGAATTCAAACGGCAGTATGGTGGTCTTAAAACGCTAGTATGGATAAGTTGTAATTTCTAGTATGTCGAATTAAAGTTCTGAAAAATACGTGGAATGCTTTCGTCGTAGCCGTTCTTCTAAGGACGAAACTGTTCTAATCGTTGATGTATCAACTTTTACCATCAAAGCAAATGTTGAGAAAACAAACTGGCATTACACGCGAGCGCTAAAATATAAGAGCTCTCAAACATGAGGGATTTACAATATTGACTACATATAACATGGAATGTAACGATGCACGAAAAGATTGGTTTCCTGACGTTAAAATGGAAAACTTAATACTGAAACCACAGAATATTCCCAGGAAATACCATTGTGGTACCATCACGATACAGAAATAGACGCCATATCTCCATTGAGGGGACCTCAGAATGTTCAATAACGAGAATTTTTGAGGCAGACGGCAACGTAGTTTATATTCACCTAATTAGATTTGAAGCAAACAACAAAGAAAGCCCACGAAGATCAAAATGTTAAATAAAAACATGGAAATATTCAGAAGTTAAATGGTCGTTCAAAAGGCTTGGGATAAATAAGATTTGATGATGACTGAATTTTTCATCAAATGAGATCTTTTCTATTTGCAAAACATCAATCTTTTCGAATGAGTTGATAAAATTTGAGCATACAGCCGAAAATATTAGAAGGTGGTCAATAACCACCTATGATAAATCAATTCAACTGGTTTTAAAGCTCGTTTGTATGACTGGACAGGAAAGGAGGGTTCTAACATAACCAGAATGAAATATTGTTTGTGGGTTTTGTAGTGCTCTGGGCCGACTTCATGCTAGCCCAACGTCATTTTGCTTTTCGAGTGATCAAGTAACAAGATGGGTGTACAGAACTCAAATGGAGGATTGTTCAATGTTTAAGGACGCGAAGAAGGAGCTCTCCATTTTCCCACTAAGACAATCTTTGGATGAAGTAGGTTTGCAGTCTACGCAATAAAATCACTTTCAAACATTTACATCAGGGTCATCAAGAGACTGTTTTGTTTACAAGGAAATGTTTCATGATCTAAATACACAAATCAGATGATGTTCTCAATGTAAAACTCATGAATCAAAGATGTTCAAAAGCAAATTGATTAGGAGCCATCTGCAAGCGAGGGGAATGAAGAAAAAATAACCAATCATATGAGCGATGAGATGTGAAAAGGAAGCAAATATAAGGGTAATAAAGCAGGCTCAAAAAATCAGCAATGTCAAGTTGTCAGTCCATAAAAAATGTTGGTCAAGGATGCTGCTATTTGAGTTAATAGTTATGTCAACATTGTGGAACTTTAACTTCCAAAGTAACTTTTGGTTGGATTAGCAATGTAATCAGAAGATATCAATTTGGTGTTCTATTTTTCAAAACGAGACGCCATCAATATCATATCAGTTACTTTGCACACACATAAACCAATCCTAAATCCATAAATTATGGAATTTGTTTTCAAAACTTACATGGTATGGCCACATCATTGACATATGGAGATGCCGTATAGAACTGAGGTCAAATGATGTCAAATGGAGGTCAAATTAATGAATTGACAATAGAGAATGATGTCATATGTGAAAAAATGCTGAAGAATGGATATTACTGCATCGTGACATATTATGACAAATGGAGAAAGCAACATGTTCAAGACATCAACAAATGATACTTTCATCTACTAATCACAGACATTAACATCTCGAAAATTGATGGACCATTCAAGCTTCGATGGACTAATCAGAAATCAATACACTGAGCAATCAACAGATCAATGAATACATATCTTTTCACTTATAAGGAAGCCGTTTATGAGAAAGTTATGGATGTTATATTGGTTTTCCTCTAACAGTTTAACTTTTGCTATTTACTAAGATTTATCATCATTTCATGTGTACAAGGAGCTTTTTCACTTTGCTTTAATGTGCATGCTGAAAGCATTGGAACTCAAAAATTTTTCCTAAGATTGTGTTAAGAAAGTTTTGATACTGGAATCGTGAAAAAGTTAAGAAAGTTTAGTACTGGGTCAAAAAAACTTTCTTATAAAACAAAAAAAGTGTAATCAACAGAAGTCGAATCATTTTGCAACGGTACCATCAATCAAAATAAATGTTTTCGAACTGAGGAGGAGCAGCAAAAAATGATCACGACACTCCAATCAAAGATAAAGGGGTCCTATAATCACTTCACAAGCAAGCCAATCACTTCACAAGCAAGCAATCACTTCACTAGCGAGCCAATCATTTCACTGGCAAGCCAATCACTTCCAAAGCAAACCAATCACTTCTCAAGCAAGCTAATCACTTCTCAAGCACGTCAATCACTTCACAAGCGAGCTATTCACAAGCAAGCCAATCACTTCCCGAGCAAGCCAATCACTTCCTAAGCAAGCAAATCACATGATAATTACTCAATACCAGGTTGTTAATGTCATGAATCAAAGCGTAAAGAGTAAGGGAAAAATTGGAGAAAAGCACAAGAAACATGATGCTTTTCCACCACCTCAGGAAATAGTTCATTTGAGATACAGAAAATCAACTGAAAGTATAAATGAATCCAAAAATTCATAAAAAGGTCTACTCAGCAAATAGAGTAATAAATCACTTACACATTTGGTGGTTCTTTCTCTGGGAAGAAATAAAAAAGTTTGGATCATCTTCTGATAAATTAACATAAGACAAAATTGATATTTTAATGGTACAAACTAGAGAAGGCTAATAACAGGCTATCCAATGACAACACCAGTTCTTTTAATCACTTCCATGCGGTCCCATGTCAATTCACAACTATGCGATTAGGTTTTATTCCCATCATCACCTCAGGCCAAATAGGAACCCTTGCATCAGACATCTCCTGTGCATTCTCCAATAATAGTCAGCAAAAACGACTACTGGCAACTTTCACAATGCAATAAGGAAAGGCAAGTAATAAATGTGTGCAAAAAGTGTAATAGAAAGTGAGCTAATGATTGAAAACAAACCATCATCAGGTGGAATACTTGGCCATCGTTGAGACTGTGGATCCTATCAAATGAAATATATATAAAATGTATAAACAGAATAATTCAAAAATAAACTTTTCTAATGTGCATACGGTTCGGTAGAAATCTTCTTCAGTACTGAAGATCTATCTCAAAATGTATACAAATAAGAAAGATCTTATTTTTGAATCATTCAGTTTATATATTTTATGAAGCTACGTGAATGCGGCTCTGAATATATATATATATATATATATATATATATATATATATATATATATATATATATATATATATATATATATATATATATATATATATATATATATATATATATATATATATATATATATATATATATATATATTTATATATATGTACATATGTATATATATATATATATGTATGTATAAAATGGCAAATTACTCGCTAAATCTCTACAAGCCTGTTTCGTGAATCGCGTGGTTCACTCATCAGGAGCTACTAAAGAATGTTCTAATATTCTTTAGTATCTCCTGATGAGTGAACCACGCGATTCACGAAACAGGATTGTAGAGACTTAGCGAGTAATACTTAGCGAGTAATTGCCACTTTATAAATATAAATGAAGCTCTGCCTCACGGTATTGAGCACTCTAAAGGAAGAACTCGTTCAGTAAACTTCTTATATATATATATATATATATATATATATATATATATATATATATATATATATATATATATATATATATATATATATATATATATATATATATATATATAGCAAAATTAAGAGAAATACTATATCAGAGATTGAGAAATAAATCAGAATGCGATTTGGGATAAAAAGTAATGAAAATTTAATGGCTGCAAAAATTTCTTGAGGTTTCAAACATAGCATGAAAAGCAATAATGATGAAGAGTGTGAGTAATTAGATTATTAATCAGATAGTTCTTATACAGAGAGTGAAAACAAGGATAAAAAGCATAACAGACTTACAGCGATTTGGGAAACACTTTCAAAATCTTCTTCACCTACAAAAATGTTAGAAATCTGCTAGGAAAGATGGCATGCAAAAGAAGGAAGCTACTTTTTACAAAACACAGAACTCAAAGTATGAAGAAATATTCCAATAAATAAGATACATTATCTAGGGAAAGCTTAAGGAACTTACTTCCAGTTATATCAGACAGAGCCTTTCTTTGCGTTCCTGAAACTTGGCTGTCAACTAAAATGAAAGGAATCTTTCATAACGACAGCAGAAACCTGCTTACTCATCAGTCGGGTGCTAGCAAATAATGAGATTCCAAACGATTTTGATGAAGAACTACGAAAGTAATTAAGAAGAGATGTCAAGGAAATATGAAAAAGCTAAAAAATAAGCAAATTCCAAAACGTATGGAAAATTGTAAAGCAAAAATTCAACTTACAATCAGAAAATTCACCCGCCGTTTGGAATTTTGTCATGACCCTTTGAATAAAAACAAATTGCACAAATCAGGAAAAGAATAAAGGATATGAAAAGGTAGCAGTTATGAAATATAGAAACAAATGAATGTGCAAAACATGTAATCATAAAAATGCAAAGGTACAATAGATTGGAGAAAAATTGTGTAATGAAAAGAAAAGGAAACTTTTGCAGCAAATATAAAACATTTATAAATATTTACTTTCCATGTTGGGTAAAAATTTTGATTTGGAAATTAACACTGTCATCTGATTGTCTACTCTGTTACAAAGATAGAGAAAACAACAGAGTTAAATAAATTTTCACTAGAATACATTCCACACGTTCAGTATTAGAGATGCGAAAATGAATGAAAATACACTCTAAGTTATATATTATACTATATTATATTACATTATATTATACTATACTATATTATATTACATTATATTATATTATATTATATTATATTATATTATATCATATTATATTATAGTTTATTATATTATACTACATAATATATTATCTTATATTATTTAACTACATTATATTATACTATACTATATTATATTATATTATGATAAATTATACTATGTTATATTATATTACATTGTATTATTCTTGATATGGCAAACCAGTAGCATGTACTTGGCAGGGTGAGGAGGGGTGCTCCCCTTGACAACTACACGTCTCTTTTTTATAAGCAAACCGTCATTTCGTCTGAGCCTCAAATTTCCCGCAATTGAGCCAGAGATTTTCTTAAATTTTTCTTAATTGTTACTGAAATAAACTGGCTAAAATGGTTTGCACTTTCGTTATTAATATTTTATACTTGAATTTGAATTCCATCTTTAACATTTTGAATGCAATAACGACGAAACATCAATTTTTGATCAATAAAAACAATAAATTTTGGAAATTGAGCCTCGTGATTTTCTTAAGATTTTCATGAGATTCTGACCATATGAGCCTCATTTTATTATAAACTTTTTTCTTTTGGAAAAAACGTGTATATACTTAAATACTTTTCTGACAAAATTGCATCTTTCTTATATATCAATAACTAGCAAGCTCAAGAGGGTTTGACCCTCCCTCCTTCAATACGTATGGAAATGTGTCCTTCTAGCAAATTCCACACCTATAAAAGTGAAAACCCAAAAATCTCCAAATTGAAAAGAGTAATGAATGATGGTAATGAATTATTATATAGTACAAGCACTTATTCAATGATTAGCGTAATCACTTAAATCAAAAAAGCAAAATAAGATTTGATAGCAGGACAAAGCATAGAACAAGATCAGTGAATCAATAACGAATCACAAATCATGATCAGCTGATTCTCATTTATTATTGATGTTGAAGATGATTTCCATTTGCTATTGATTCCCAATGCAGCTAATAGCTTTTGATTGGTGAGATTGTAGAAATCTACATACCGTAAATTCTCTATTTAGCCACCTGGGGGCTTATTGATTTCAAGCACTCTAGAGGGGGGTTTATTGGAGAGGGGGGCTAAATAAATTTCATGAAAATTTCGACAGTAAACTAAATATTTACTGCTTGAAAATAGAGAACAATAGTCAAATTGCTTAGTTTATACATCACTAGCTCACAGCAGAGCATACACTATTGAAAGTTGTGTAGTAATCGTTGATGTAGACCATTTTTATTTGCATTGAGGCAATGAATGACTTTGATTTTTGATATGGTGAGAACTGTTGTTTATGGAGCGTTATTAAGCTTAGTCTACTTACTTCTATGAAGCTTACCAACGCTTGGCAATAATCAATATTTTCTAGGGGGAGGATTAATAGAGAGGAGGCGCTTAATAAATACCTTAGTCCAGAAATGGGGGGCTTATTAGAAAAGGGGCTTAATTGAGAGGGAAGGTAAATAGCGAATTTACTGTAACTCAAAACAATGTACTCAAGTATTCGATTTGACGCAATATTTTGCACTTGATTATCGATCAATTGATGATTGACCAAGCACTCTAATCTTCATTGTTTAATTTTATTAATTCGTACCTTAACCCTCGCTCCTGATTTGGAAACCTTCTGAACACCTTCATCTTCTAGGTCATTGGCATATTCTGAAATAAAAAATAATTTCATTCTCTTTCAGCTACTAGTAGTTGACCTCTACAGTTCTAGTCTCTTAAATAGCAATGGGCAATGGGCAATAGCAATGGGCGAGGTAGCATAGTGGTTGAGCGCATGCCTCCCGTGCGGAAAGTCTACGGCTCGAGCCCGACTCGATGCCCTGACTGAACACTCGCTCACTGTTCACCCAGCAGCAAATGGGTACCTGGCGGCAACACTGGGGAGATAAAGGCGGCGATGAAAGGAACTGGCCACCCTACCTCACATGCCGATGGCTCAGGATAAGTGTCCTCTCTAACAGGCACTCCCCTACGTACGAAAGTATACGGGACTACCTTTACTTTAAATACCAATGCTAAGGCCTGTACACGATTTAATTCCTCTAACGAAAGCACCGAAGTTCATAAACATACGATTAAACGGTTATTGGTTAATAACTGATGGCGTTTGAATAATATGGAATGGGAAAAACCAATCACGACATCAGTTACTTATCTGGACGACCTACACAATATTGCAACGTCTCAGACTTCAACAATGGCTATCTGTAATTTAAAAGCTTATTTCACAACCTGTTATATGCAAAACTGTTTGCTTACCAAAAACTTCAATAGCTTCATCATCACTAGAATCCATGCTGTCTTCATGAACATTACCAAGAGAATTCCTGCTACCATTATCATCCAAAAGAGCCTTCAGAAGGAATTTTTACAGTGTTCTAAACTCACATAATCAATGTTCAACTCACCTATACAAATAATATTGAAAATACTTTCAAGAAAATTTACAAGGTTGTGAGTTGATGAGATAAACTCAAACTTTGTGATAATAATTGCTGAATAACCTTAAGTACAAAAGAGCAAATAAACTGTTGAAACTACAATAAGGAAATCTTCCAAAATTGGTGAAATAAAATCTTCCACAACCAGTTACCATGACCCAGATATAGTCACATCAAGCCAAAATTCATACACATGTCATTGTTCAATTCTACTTAACAATTACAGATAGAAATGGAAAGATACAAGACCTTGAGCTTCATTCGCTTTGCATTTGCATTGCTCCTTGCCCTGGTCTTCTTTCCTCTGATAATCTCCATCTCACTAAAGCAGAGCAAATGTAAGATAAAATTCAATTCACACAATAAATCCCAGCACAGTTTAATGTAATAGGCTTAGAAAAACATGGGTTGGCCATAGGTGACGTCTAACGTAGGCCATAGGCGACTATAGGTGCCATAGGCCATAGGCCAATGTCTAAAGTAGGCCATAGGTGATGTCAAGAAGGGCATTGGCAATGTATGGAAAAGCACCAGTAATGTAAGGAAGGGCATCAAGTCTTAAAGTGCCTGGGCCTAAGCCATGTCCTCTAGGCACCAATTTCAAACCACTACAATCTACCACCTTTTAACTATGCCAATCTACCAACATTAACTATTTCACGTCAGAATTCCATAGATAATTAAGTGGTATGTTCAGAAAAACATGCATATTTATGTAAAACATAGGAAAATATTACTTCATATGTTTCCAGTTTCATTTCTCATAGCCTCTAAAGTCAAAGTGGGTTGAAAAAGTCTACTTGTGGTATTTTAATGGACAGTGCAGTTGGAGGAATATTATTTTGAAAGTACGTTTCTCTTCTTCATCAGTCTGCTATTGGGTTTCATAAATCTATGTAATTTTAACAACTGTAAAAAGTACAAATACTCTCTTTTTTCTATTGCAAATTGAAAAAAAATTAATTATGAACTTGAAGTGCCATCTAAAATGACTAAAATAACTTTTTGAAAAAGATTTAGTACCTATCACTTTATTATTAATAAATTACCATAACATGTCATATAAGCTATTGGTGATAGAATAGATCTTTACCTATCAGCATTCATTTCATCTTTCCTTTTCTTTGAGTCCATTTCTTGAATGTCAATTTCATCATTTGTGATATCAAATAATGCTCTTCTGCTTTCATGTTGCAATGAACCCCTTTTGTCCTATGTATCAAAGCAAAGCTTACAATGAATCAAGTCTCTATATGCACTATGTATTATTATGCACACTGCCTACAATAATGAGGTACCATTCCACTAGCACATATAAACACAATCCATTGGAGGGGAAGGTGCAATGCTTTGCAGCTTCAAATTTATCCATGAAGCATAGGATAACTTTACCACAGCACAAAAAAATGGCAACATTCTTTTTGACATACTTAAAAACTTTTTTTGTCTGACACTCATTAGAGTATGGAAATGTTGGATAGTGACCTAAAAGTTAAGCAAAATATATATCCAGATGCGGTTAATGTGATAGGATGCATCTAATTGGCCCCAAGTGTGACCAATTAGGACCTATTAACATTGTTTACTTGAAGAGTCCCACTGAGAAAACAAACTCTTTTTGTCTACAGAAGACTGAGTTGTAAGTCTTGATGTAAACAGATTCCAAAATACTTAAATGAAAAGACGGTCTTGCTTGCCCAATGACCCAAAAATTGTCATCTGTATATGTTTTGGTGCATTCTGGATTTGCAATAAGGTGTTGTCCTATGGCTGACTCACAATTAATTGCTACCATATGCTACAATATGCTACCAAGTAAAAAAATAAAAATATAAAATAAAAAATAAAAATATAATCAACTATTTACTTAGGATAACAGTGAAACAACTGGAAAAAAATCTCATATTTTTCACAAATATAATACTTTAGAGAGGGGAATGTAAGACAAAAAGTTTCTGACTGGATGGTTATAATTTTATGGGTATATTGCCAACAGTAAGCTGGATGTCAACTTTGGTATGTTTCAGAATCTCAGACAAGTTGCAAGTTGCCATAAAATTATAGAATTTGCCAATAACAGGAAATTCCTGCTGACACTAGATTTTCCAGAGTATCTAATGCCTAAATGCTTCCTGTTCTACTAGCACTATTGTCAGCTTTATCAGGCATAGCTAAAATCAACATCTTTCCCTTGAAAGTCAAATAATCTTAAACTATGCCTACCAAATATGAAGCTTCATCTCCTGCTGCCCAGGATTTAACTAAAAACAAAAAACAGATGATTATATAAAAAAGATCATCAAATGAAAGTACACACCATATACTTCAAATTAACAAGAAAAGAAGCCATGAATTAACAAGATGATTGAACAAGGCTAATTTAATTCAAGAAACAGAGAAGTTTTTCACCTCCTTCATACTCAATCATTTTGTTTTCTTTTGCAGTTGGTGATTGGCTGGTTTGTTGTGTCTGTTGCATATCATCAAAGTCCTTTGCCGTCACCTTTGTGTCAGAATTCCACATGGCTGCCTTCTTTACCTTTTCATCTACAAAAAAGTTCTGACTTACAATGATTTCCCAAAAAGGAGTCTAACATAGGCAACATCAGCCATCAATGAAAGGTGACTTTGGAATAGCAAGTTTGTAGAGCACATAATATGCTCACTGTCTTAAGGGAATGTTAAGTATTCTAGCAGATCACATATATGGTATATGGAGCATTGCAACTATAAATTGCTGCATACAACGCATATACTACATTATAGCATGGTTTAGTATTGATTTCTGTGATACATTTATAAATTAATTGAAGAAAACAACAAATTAAATTACAATTTCATCCCTACAAGCCTGTTACATGGTTGTCCGCACAAATCCATACCAATGATACAATTATTCAGGGCTTGCATCAACCAACAGGTGCTGTGGCTCCAAAACTAGGGCTGGAAAAGTTTATGAATAAGGGGTCCATTCATCATTAGGGCCCCGCTCATTGTGAATACAGTCCATTCACCACCGTAGCCAGTAAAGTAGCAACTCACCTTCAAAGGGACCCAACAGGAACTTCTGGGCTTGCCACCTGGCCATAATGACCATGTCAAGCTTTATGTTGCAAAAACATAAAAGCAGGAGCATGCAAAAGTAGGGGGTGTGGGCCTACTTTTGCTGACTTCTTCTTCTACGGCTTTATTCCCAGTCTCTGGGGTCGCCGGTGCGGATAATTCTCCTCCACTCTCTCCTATCAAGCGCATCCTCCTCCCTCACTCCCAACCCTTTCAGATCGTCATCAATGCAGTCCTGCCATCTTCTCTTTGGTCTTCCTCTCTTCCTCTTCCCCACTACCATTTGACGCATCCTCTTTCCCACATATGTTTCCTCTCTTCTTGTTATATGCCCCAGCCAGCGCATTCTCGTTTCTCTCAACTGGTGCCCCAATTCCACCACTCCTAATCTTCGTCTTACTTCCTCATTTCTGATTCTATCCAATCGAGTTTTTCCTATGGAGAATCGTAACATCTTCATCTCTGCCACTTCCATCTTTCTCTCCTGCGCCTTTGTCACTGCCACTGCTTCCATTCCATACAGCATGGCTGGCCTCACCATTACTTTGTACAGCCTTCCCTTTATCTTATCCGGCACAGT
>OLMO02000277.1:566539-593972 GCA_900291935.2 Cassiopea xamachana
CACTCGCTTTACCACCTCTTTTTCTGCACCTCCATCCGCCTGCACTGTTGATCCGAGATATTTAAACTCCTCAACCCGATTCAGTTAAATTTTGCTGACAATGTTGGTAATTCTATAGCTTGTTGGTAAACACTTGCTTTGCAATTATTGCCTATTGGTAATTGATCATTGTCTATTGGTAAGTCAGGAATATTAAGTAGCAAGTTAGTAATGTTTTGCTGCTACACTCCCCTTCCCACTCAAAGGTCTTTCAGCACACCACTGCACATAAAGCTCTGCTTGCTCATTCAAGATGGAAAATAAAATGTAAATAAAAGCAGATGTGACTAAGGAGTAACACAGACACTTAAAAGAAACATAAGGAATGACAAAGAGTTGAAACTTCACAGACCTGTTGCTTCTCTATGCTCTGGCATAGTCTTCTCTTTTCTATGGCTAGTCTCAGTTAACTTTTTTGAACCCGTTTTTGAACCAGGCAGCCATGGTTTGTCATAACCTCTTTTCTTTTGCTCAGCTGTTTTTGGTCTTGTTTTTGCTGAAGCTGACCTTGCTTGGGATGAGCTGAGATCTGTGCTGCTCCAAATTCCAGCTGCTTTTCCTCCTCCTGGCAGAGCCACTAAATTGAATGACATTTAAAGTTTTCATACTTATCTTTCGTCTAGGGTCTGTATTATTCATACTACAAGACAATAGTGAATGCGCCTACCTTTATGGATGGCTTGTGGTCAGTTACATCATGCAACATAACAGAATACCCAGACAAAGTCTGAGGTAAAATTGTTGGATAATTTCAAATTCAAGGTTGCCAAATTGGAGTATTGGACACCACATTTAGCTATTTTGGATTCTTTTTGTAGCCCGGGACTCCCAAAATTTTGTCATGGCGTATTTCCTAATTTGATGTATTTTTTGGCTTCTTTCAGAATGTCTAAAATTTCCAATTTTTCTTACTTCTAAATCTGTCGTTAAGCTTCTGCTTTGAAGCTCTAACTACAGATATAAAAGCTAGCTACAATGTATACATTTTATGTTTTTAAACAAAAGTAAATTCAAAGCCAATTCACAATTAATAATGCTCAAATATTAGTTATTATGTTATATTATATAAATATTGATATTGTCAATATCAATTTCTTTTTCAGGTTGATAAGAAACAGAAATGATAACAACTTTGATAACAATGATGACTTCAATGTATATGTTGATAGTGGCAATGTTGACTGTAAACTTGACATTTAATAACTAACGTAAAATTTTCTTTATTTTCACCAAGATCAATCTGTAACTCACTGTGGGGCTCTTCAATGGATCTCTTTGGAGCTGCATGTCCAGCAACACCTATACCATATTTGGAATGCAGAGTAGAAGAGCTAGCTGATTTGGTTCTATCCTACATAAAAAAACAACTTTCAAGCAAATTATAACAAAAAAATTTAATAGCATCAATGTTTGACAATGTTTAATATATCTTTCAATCTCAATATATAATTTCTTTAGCACATTAATGTTCTATGAGAGTGATCTCAGATTCATCCAATGACAATTTCAACAGTTCCTGTCAACCACTGCAAATGTGGCATATAAATGAGAGTGTTACTTCATCTTCTGATAATCCAGTTGGACAGGAACAATATAACTGCATAATGAGAATTGGGGCAGGGTACATAAAGGGTAATTTACAAAACTTACTGGCACTCCTCTTGGACTTCTTAATCTCTGATCGGCTTTCTGCAACATTCTGATTAGATATGTAATGGGTTCGTTAGGCATATCTTTGATTAATGATGCCATTAGGTTCTGGAGGTGGAATAAACACAAAGTGAATTTAGAACAGCCACAACAATAATACACAATGTTCTGTACTGCAAACGTCATTTGCAAGCTGCAGAATCTATCTTTCGTAACTGCATATGGCTTGTGAACTATTATTTGCTCGCATTTCTACAGAGCTGCATGACTTTAGCAACCCCTCTTGGTATCCTGCTGAGAAAACCCCCCCGCCCCCTAAACTGGCGAATGTCTGTGACCGATAAGCACCAAAATCACTAATAGGCACAATAAATCACACTCCACGTAGATTTTAGTGCCTTACGGTTACTTTTACAAAATATAAATGACATACCTCAAAAAGAGGGCCAATTTTGTGACGGTCCAAATAATTTTGTGCTCTTTCTGCGGCCATTTTGGAAACCACTCCCCATTTATTGACTCTTTGTTGTTGTGACCACTCCTCCACAGCGTCGCTGGAAAGAATCTACAAAACACAAAACCTGGCGTCGTAGAAGCCCCTCCATTCAACAGCAGTGTTTGTTCTTCATGGGTGGCATATTTTTCCAGACATGTCTCGTCATAGGTATCGTTTCATATGATTTGATGCTTCATGCAAGGAGTCTGAGTCTGCAAGATATAAATTCTTGTATGGGTACCCTTCTAAGGCCTTACAAAAACTATCCCCAGTGGTGGTACATACATTTAGGTCTAAAAACCAAAGTATTTCGATATATATTTTACATAATGTCAATTTGTGATTTGACTTTACGACATACACAGACGATCTCAAATGACAGAAATCCCGGGAATGAATTAGTCGTGCAAAAAACTGTTCTCAGTTTTCTTTGGCAATGTGATTTCCCGGAGTTCATCTGTGGTCCCCCCCTGCACACAATAAATGGAAAGACCCTATAACCAGACCTACGTGCAATGTCTCTCTTTGTTTGTAATGTGATAAATTCCGAAGTATACACCATTGATCCCTGTTTATATAAACATGGAAATGTAGTTATTGATGTATCGAGAAGGAAGTCATTCCAGCTCATGCCTGTCACTAACAATGCTTCACATGTAAACAAACCATATTTGTTTAATGCTGACCTAACACTCTTGACCCTACAAAGCATGTGTGATCACTTCACGCTGTGCCAAGCTGTCAGCATGTATTTCACCAATGGATAACATTTGATACGTCGAAGCTCACACGTTGAAAGCGGAGACATTCTGCCTCGCCGTTTCTCTAAAAGAGGAAATGTTTCTTTTTCGCCTCCTATTTGTATTAGTTCTTAGCAATAATCGTTTAGATCTGGTGGTAGCAAATTGTATTGAAATTAAGGATCGATGGTGCTTGTTTGATCAATTAAACTACAATTTGACATCGTTGCAGCAATTTATCGTCAGTGGTAACGAAACAGACGCAAGACACAAATTGGAAAGCTGGCTGGAACTTCAAATTGCACCAACATGCTGGAACGTTGTTGCACCATTTTTGTGCCGAACGTACCTTCCGAAATGCGTGAATGGGACTGTTTTGTTACCTTGCGAGTCAGTTTGTCGCAAAATCAAGTCCGTTTGTGGCATAATTCCAAAATTTAACCAGGGGAAATGGCCTAGAGTGTTACAATGTGATGACTTTCCTACGAGAGAATGTGTCAAGGTTTGTGTTGATGGTTAATTTTTGGATATTTTTACAGCCTTCTTTACTAATGTCTTCAAAAACGGATTTGCTCATCGGATGTTCGAAATCCCAATATTGTGCCATATCATGACATAAGCTGAACTTGGAGCATTGAAGAAATTCAATATTGACTGTGGAAAGTATAAGTGTGTTGACAAATCATAGTTGTTTGGCCTACTTGAGACAAAGAGAGACGATAGTCAAATGGGCTGACAGCGTAGAAGTATGATGGTTGAACAATTGACACCAACAAATGGAATAGTGGCTCTCTTTATGATATACATCAAGGCATTTACCCGGGGTAGCAGAGTTCTTTGACCACATACCGTCAAAATGGGTTTACCACAAGATCTAGTTACTCATAGAATATCAGCTGATACATCAATGTGTCAGAAGTGGTCTTATGTCCATATAGGAACATAGCAGGCTATTGTAGTCGGGGCGGAACGTAATATATTTTTAAGGGGGTTCACAGTTCTTGCCCTGCGGAAATGAGACCTATTTTTAGAAAAGTAGTTGGTTTCATCGCAAGAATACGCTGTACTGCCGTTGTTGCCCCGCAAAATGGCAGATTTTCAAGGTTGGAGGGGTGAATCTCCCCCAAGCCCCCTTAAATTTCGTCCCTGATTGTAGTATCCGAATACGGGTACCAAACTATCGTTCACTTCTACTAGTGAGAATTCGGATTTTTAATGATTTGAACGTTAAGGTAATGTCACAAATTGTACAATATTACCTCCTCCCCAAGCATTCTCAAAAAATTTGCACTGCTACAGAATGCTCTTATTGTATGTGTATTACATCTGCTTTATTTTTCAGATAAAACCATTGAGAAACAAATCATTAGGATGCCATCAGCCTTTGCTTCCAACAAGTTATAAAAAGAATTGGTATGGAGGAATCCAAGGGTGTGGCTTGCAATGTAACAATCAATTTTATTCGGAAGATGAGCACACCGAAATTCAAACAATTATTGCAGTTCTGGGATCCTTGTCAATGTTTTGTAATTTGTTCAGTGTAGTGAGTATTTGACAAAAATCTTTCATTGATGCCTTGGTTATCAAATACTTTTGCCTTTTTCATATAGGGTTTGTGTTGCATATCTTATGTGTGCAGATGCTAGTCCCAGCAAGGGACATAACTTTGATATTTTCTTGGAAAGGTGTCAGAGGTTTGTCCTGAGAAAACATTTTGTCTGTGACCTTTTAGTAACAGACGTTGATCAAATCGTACTGGGTCCAGTAAGTTGCCCTGCAAAATACATTGTATTGAAGGTTTTGGCCCTTTGAAATGGCAAATCTTCAAGGTTTGGGGTGACTCACCCCCCCCCCATATCTCCTTATTTTTTGTCCCTGCTCACAGCCAGTAGCAGATATTAAGGGGGCAAGGGAGAAAGTGCCCCCAAGTGCCATCGAGCCCGCAAATTCTCAGCAAAAGTAGTGGACCAAAGGCTAAATACGCGATTTTTTAATAAGAAAATCACTTTTTTGTTTCAGTATCAATTCTATTGTGCTCTTTTTCTTATGAAAAACACATGCAATCGACAAATTTACCCAAGTATTTGTCAAATATATGTTTCTTCTAAAATAATGAGCAAACTTCAGCCCCTTTGCCCCCTGAAATGTTTTGAAAAGCCGCCACTGTTCCCAGCTGCACCCAAGCCATCACAGGGTGGCACCATCAAAACAGTCTCTATTCCATTGCATCACAATAGCCACTCCAAAGGATGGTATTGACACTGTTATCCCACAACGGATTGAATTTCAACGCTCTAGTGGCAAGTTACTAATGGCTGTTTCATAACAGTTTAACCCATGTGTTACTTCGCAAAAGTAAATAAAAATGTCAGGTGATTTTGATAGGACGTGTGAATGATGACCCCTAAAACTTGGAACAATCGATGTCGCACAGAGTTGCAGAGAGATTGCATGCCAGTGATGTGTTGCAATGCAGTTTGCTAACGCCCATGATCATGTGGGCTCGTTTGCATAGGCGCCAACTACGTGGGGCTCGAGCCACCCATGGGCTGTGCTATAAAGGGACTGAGGCCCCCCTGTGAAATTGTAGGAAAGAACCCTTTTTGGATGTCCAAATCACAGAAACCCAAGAACTGAAGTGATAACGATACTACATTGACACTTCTGTCATACATCTATCTATTGTGTTTGTTTGGATAGCTTTTTCTTTCGTTGTCTTCAGTAAAATATATTATAGAATATGTAGCAAAAAAGTGTATTCACGGTAGGCAATTTTCTAAATATTCTAATATGAGCCCCTTCCTGAGAAAATCAAGTCAGCGCCTATGCTCGTTTATGAAGGTAGATGGAGCACTCGGTTATAGAATGGTC
The DNA here is from genome assembly GCA_900291935.2 of Cassiopea xamachana. Taxonomy (NCBI): domain Eukaryota; kingdom Metazoa; phylum Cnidaria; class Scyphozoa; order Rhizostomeae; family Cassiopeidae; genus Cassiopea; species Cassiopea xamachana. Next base: position 572,336 of record OLMO02000277.1, read on the forward strand.
GGGTATCGAGCAAGCTCCTCTCAGAATCATGTTGAACAACCCCAGTACCCTGATTGGTTTACTATGGGGCAAGATAGAAAAGCAAACCAAAGTTTGTTTGTGTCGACAATAAAATATAATGATTTAATGCATATAATAGTCGCTCTGGCGAAGTTTTCTCGTATTTATCGCGCAAATTCAAGAGTATATAACGTTGAAGTGAACTGCTTCTTAGTTTCAATTTACGAGTTCATGCGTAGTAAAGCTAAATTATGACTAGAATTATATTTAAGGAAATAACAGAATTTTGTAAAACTACCAAAAGGTAGCCATTAGTACATTATTTCTTGCCACAATGGTGTTTATTGATCATTAATTTCAACCCCAAGTAATTTCGTACATAACAACAGTTTGTCTCTATCTTAGGCGACATTCTTGATTGATTGGAAGGCTCAAAGCAAATATCCTGCTAAAATAATATTTTTTATAAATTTGTGCTTTTGCCTGAGCTCATGTGGGTGGTTGCTACAGTTTCTTGGGGATACGCGGCGTAAAATATCTTGCAGAGAGGATAGAACAAGACGTGTCGGTGAACCAGGGTGAGGATGAGTTCCAGTTTGACCTCGTTTTGGTATTTATTTACACACCTGATGTTTAAATTCGTTCTTTCGTGCGTCAGCGTTTCTACGTAGAAATATTTCTATTCCATTCAAAGATTACCAGCACATATCAGATTACTAGACATTATAATTAAATCTGACTTTGGAATTATGTCCATCCATAAATGGTTTGCTGCCTATCTCTCCAGCAAGCAGGCATTATATTCAAGCCGCATCAAATTTCACCTCTTCTACCTACAACAGTCGCCAGAATTCCTAAGGACACTTACACAAAGTTAAGTAAAAACCTAATCCTCTCAGAATAGTCACCCTTGCACCTTGTACGCACCCCCTAAAACAATGCTCTTTTACTCATGAGACACTAGCTTTATTGGGCACATGAAATTTTTCGATTACCACATGCTCTTCTTCCAGAAAACAACATTGTTTAGGGGGAGGAGGGGATGACAGTTAATTGCAATGTCCTAGGACTTTTGGCAACTATTGTAGCAATTACTTAGGCCATTTCATCTTGAGGTCCATGTCTTCTTTCAGGAGTGAATCTGCATATGGTTGGTGTGTCTTCTCGTTTTTACTGATCTATTACTTCGCTTTCGCTGGTGTGTTGTGGTATGTCATGCTGTCGTATGCATGGCACAACTCATTTCGAACTCTTGGTTCAACCAAAGACCAGTTAGTTGGAAAGAAAACCTATTTTCATGTCCTTTCGTGGATGATTCCTGTTGTTTCAACAATTGCAATTCTTATTCTGGAAGAGGTAAGCACTTCTTTGTTAAATGTTTGAGAATATATAGATATTTTATGAAGATATGATCCCAGATGGTGGTTGATGATTATGCAAGATGAAAAGATCACCAGCCTAGTTGTCTCTCAATTCAACTGTAGGAACTTCTGTCAGGTTGACAGTTTGGAAATTCATTTGCCAAGTTTTGAAATTTTTTGTCCCTTCTCAAAAAAAGTCCTCTCCCGCGCCAATGGCGCATAGGGCGGCGCCTATCTCCGTTTCTATAGCCCTAGGCCACACGTCTGCGAATGCAGTGAAAGCTACAGCGGGGGGCTGGCCCACTGGTAGCTCCGCGTGTTTGTCTTTCCCACTCCATTCTCATATGTCGAGCGCCAGACGAGAAGGCAGTGAGTACCATTTTTAATCTTTGGTATGACTCGGCCGGGGCTCGAACCACGACCTACCGGTTGTGAGGCAGACGCTCTACCACTGGGCCATCACTCCAGTCGTTTGACTTGACGTTTGTCCCATCTGGCAAGCACAAATTAGGATTTTGCAACTGTTTTATCTTTTGCCAATTTTATAGGGATTTTAAGAACATACCCCGTTGAAGCTCTCTTCATGCAATTGTCTTTAAAATATAAACTGTTTCCTTCCTCAACCCGACGGTGTTCACTTGCATTCCTTTCAGGTGGATGCCGACCCAATGGCTGGAATTTGCTTTGTCGGAATAGAGAATCACTGGATGAAAAAGGGGTTTGTTTTGGTTCCGTTTGGGGTATGCTTGGTTATTGGTGAAGTGCTTATGGTGAGAGGTACGATAATTAATCAATTTAAACCGTGCGAGTTCAATTCTAATCATTGGAGTCATCTATTCGAATCATGTCTCATCAAATTGACTCAGTCGAATAATTGATCTGAATTAATCGAATATCAAAACACACTTTTTTCATAAGAATAGCTAATTTTTCGCTGATCCTCAATATTCATAAATTGTTTTGGTATTGAGCCTTAGATTATTCTTAAATTATTCTTAAATATCGAAGGTACAACTACGTCTGAAAATCAAAGGATTATATTCAAATCTTTATTGATGTCTTACTTAATTATAAAGCAAGATAAAAATGGATCAGAATAATAAATTTTGTAACGATAGTGAAAAAGCTAATCTGCTAGCTGCATTATAGCTCGAATGCACAAAAATTCTAAGTTTTGATGAAACTTGAACCTTCCATTATTCTTAAATTATTCTTAAATTTCAGCGATTCTGAGCCTGAAAATTCTTAGAAACTTTATTCTTATAAAACAAAAAGTGTGTACGAATCACTCGAATTATTCGAATCATCATTTCTAATCACTCTATCAATAAATATTAGATTTTCACTGAAGCAATCCATTTTGTAGTTAAATCAGTGTGGATATATGTGTATTGTATTAACATATGCAATCAGGCAATCAAATTAATCAGTTGATTCCTTACACTAAATCAATAGATCATAAAATGAGCTGTCACACAAACCAGTCAATTCCAATTTCACCAAGTAAAGTTAAATACAGTAATAGCCCGCGTATAAAAATCTGAATTTTTTACCTTACCCTAAATGGGTTCTTGTGTGAATGGCACCTAAATTTAGGATATAATGATTGTTAAAATAGGTTCTAATATTTCCCCACCAATTTCATCTCAATATATTAAATATAGCATGAATATCACCTAACACAGTATAAATTCTTCTTGTGCACCACAGGACAATGCATATAGAATACTTGGCAATTATTTGAAAGAGTAATGGTCAAGTTCCTTAAGTATCAACCCCACTGATAAGAACCTAGCTAAAAATTTTTGTCTTCATAGGTTCTTATGTTTAGGGGGTTTAAAATGAAAATTGTAGCCTAGCAGATTCTTAAAACTCTGGTCGATACTAGGGCTGTCCAAGAAAGACCGATTATTCGAAATTCGGTTATCAGGTTTAGTATTCGGTCAACGGATTCTCTTACCGATCATTCGGGAGGAGTAAAATTAGTCGACTAATCGGGAGGAGTCAAATTCTTCGATTATTCGGGGTAGTCGACTTCTTCGATTATTTGGGTGTAGTCACATACAACCGATTATCCGATTAGTGTCAAAAAATTCGATTCTCTGGTTGAAGTGCAAACAATCTGGATGTTACTATGTCAATAGCCAATCGAATGGTTCTTTATGATGCTACTTCACAGCGGCCGAACAGACAGTTCTTTGCATTGATTTTGCATCAGTTCGCTCATAAGAAACTTTGCTCGAGAAACGCCGTATGTCTGACCACGCCTATGGTGGAAGAAACCAAAATGATGACCACACCCATATTATCGAATAGTCGATTATTCGGTAAATATCAAACCGAATAACCGAATACTGAAATCAAAAGGTATGGAAAGCCCTAGTTCATATATGCCAGCTATAGCTGTATTCGCCTTCAGTTCAATGTAACCATAAAAATATTAAATTATATTTCCAGAGCTTATCAGTAAGATCAAGTTCGAGACCATTCGAATAAAGACAACTATATTGTTGATTTTACAATATCCGAAACACGTATTGTCAAATCAAAAGTGCAGTTGCCTTTATTCCAATTATTTCTAACTTGATTAAATTATATATTTCACTGAATGTAACTCTTGGGGAACTACTCAGTTTAAAATAATTCAGAGCCACATTAGATTTTATCACCTGGATTCAAAATGTTGAAAATACCACATCCCGCCCTTTAAGCATCAGAATTTTCATGAGATTTTTCACATTTAAGGTACTATTGTGTTGCTCAAAGTTAAAGGCCAGAATTTAGCATTTTTGAACGGAAGAGCATCGACAAAGATAAAGGAAACAATTATTAGAATTAGTAAGTATTTAAATGAACTTCTGTTCGCACATAATGTGTTCCTGGTTTTAACTGATTTAAACTTTGTTATTTCATGGTTTTATGATTGGGTGCGAATGTAGTACACGTTTTTTTATAAGAAAACCATCATTTTGCCTGAGCCTCAATTTTCTTAACTTTTACTGAAATATACTTGCTAAAATGGGTTCCACTTTCGTTATTAATATTGCATACTTGAATTTGAATTCCATCTTTAACATTTTAATTGCAATAACGACGAAATATCGATTCTTGGCCAATAAATAAGCACACTAAATTTTGGAAATTGAGCCTCGTGATTTTCTTATGATTTTCTCAAGATTTTGACCATTTGAGCCTCAATTTCTTATAAACTTTTTTCTTATAAAAAATATTCTGTATAAAATATGCTTTTGGCGACAATTGTGCCTGACAGCAATGTCACCGAATGATCCTGTGAAGTTTCCTTTGAGAGTATGATTGCTTTTGTTTGAGAGCACATACTAGAGCAGTGACAGTTTTTCGTGTGAACACATTGTCAACCTCAGCCTAATTTCCTGCAAACTGCACGAACCATTACATGTATGTTGTATCTGTGTGTATGATCGCACATCTGAAATCCTGTGAAACGTAAATAGCATTTAAATTGAGTCTTGTTTCTTCAAGGTTTCTTCTCAGTTCTCTTATGTCTTTTCTTCATTGCTGTCATTGCAAGTCACGTGCAAGAAAGTGCTTATTTGGATCTATGGGAACAGAGCCTAATGAACTTTGTGAGGTAAGTATAGGTGGTATCCCTGGATAAGTTGATAAATTAATGAAGCATTGTGCTGGTAATTTAGAATTTGTGATTAGTAAATTGTTTGTATAAATGAAAAGACTAGTTGACACCAATTCTAAGGACATCGATTGAATGATCGAGTAATCGATTAATCGAGTAATCAATTGATCGAGTAATCGATTAATCGAGTAATCACTTGATCGAGTAATCGATTGATTCTGTGCACTGTGATTTTTCAAGTATTTAAATCAAGCGTATATGAAGTTTTGCTCAAAATTAAAACTGGAGCTTTTTTGTTTGCAGGTGTGAAGCTTCCAAAGCGTTGCTGAATAAGTCACAGAAATGTGAAGTGAAGAATAGGCCAAGTTTGCCACTTTATAGAATTCAAATAATATCAACATTTGGTGCTGGAATTACAATAAGCACATGGAGTTGGACCAAAGCGACTTTGAAGACATGGAAAAAAGCCTGGATAAGGTATAGCGTCAGTAACTTTTTAAAGTCATGTTAATACCAGCTGAATTTTCGACCTACCATCAAATATATGAATCTAATTTCATCAACGCATTGCCACTATTGTTGTCTGCTCCTTTCCAGCCCTCTTTAAAGCATTGTGTTCTCATGTTTCACACAAACAAGCTTCAGTGTCTTAGCAGTCAGACCTAACTACTTTAAGTCGTATCTCATAGCTGAAAGCGTTTTGCTCTCACGGCTCCTGGACTTAGACTAATAACAGTCTCCATAAAATTCTTAATCTCTTTAAGATTTCGCGGATTTGATGTAAAAAAGAGACTTCATAACAGCTTTAATGCAAGAAGAAACAAGCGAAGGATCAAGTGAGTTTATTCGTAGATTACCTCCTTATGAGTTTCCTCCACTTCATTCATGATGAAAAACGACCCTGTGTAATCAACGTTATTCACAGCCATAACTATGTTTACTATTTTTGATCGATGAAGGAAGCGTTTCCACGGGACGGTTCCATTTGGAACCGTAACAATTTGGTACGGATAGGCCTTGCGTGTCCATGAGATCGGTTCCGTTTGGAAATGATGCTCGAAAACTGAGCAGGAGACATCTGCCTAGCAGGTGTGCAAGAAAACAATAGAAGAGCAGAAGCGAGCCAATCACTTAAAACTTCATTTACTTCCTATTCAAGCCCACTTGGAACCGTTTCCGGTACAGTTCCAATTAGGACCCAAATCGAAAGCAGACCCAATTGGAACCGATGAGCCCCCCCAAATGGTACCGTTCCAAGCAGTCCCGTAGAAACGCAAGGCTTGCCCGTACCAGGAATGTTACAAATCCAGTTGGAACCGGTCCCATGTAAACGCTGCCTAAAATCCAATAAGGCTTTTGAATATGCTTGATTTCCCTATAAAACTCTTCATTTTTATATTTACAACACTTCTTGACGTCTTGGATTGATTTTTTCAGTCCAATGGTGGAGCACGCTTTCCCAGCGATTGCAATGGCAGTCCCCCTCGCAACTAGAGCAGCTAAACGAGGCTCAGTGACTTCCATTCAGTCACAAAGACGAGGCAGTGGGATGAGACTATCATCATTTGTATCAGAGATTGCGGAAGATATTCGTTCACGAATGAAGACGAGGTCAGCCGCAAATTCACGAACCAATGACAATGACGTATGTAATAGTCCTGTTTATGTTGGGCCCAAACATGGAAGGAGGCGTTCTTTACTTAGTATAGAATCGCTGTTGACAACATCGAGCCAAGGGAAATTGCGTTTACGGCGGTCAAGTTTGCAGACTTCAGCAGCCAGTGGTAGTGAGTTCGGAATGGCATTTGGTCACATGTGGTCTGTCCAACCACAATTAAATGTTCCCTCAAAAGCAGGCAAAAGTGAAACATTCAAAAACTTACGAGTTATAAGACTAGGGGAAGATGTACCGTCGACGATACCGAAAAAGGATGAAAATGATAGAAAGGAAAGCGAAGAAAAGAAAACAGACAGAAAAAGGAAAATGAGATCAAGAAATAAAATAGATGTAATTGATAATAGTGTTGAAGTGCAATCACGTTCGAACGCCGAGGCATTGAATACCAGCAGCATTTTAAGCGCTAATCACGAACAACGGTATTTACCACCATTAAAAACAGACCTGCGGCAAAGGAGCCCCTCAAGGTGGTCTGAGCCACGTGATATTTCGCCTGCTCCTAGCCATGGTCTTGAACAACGCAAAAAATCTAGTGGAGAAAATCCTCCAAAGTCTTTGCAGTTTTTTCATGAAACATTCATTGGACCAAGTCACAAAGATAACAGCAAAGATGAGAATATTACTAATAAAGATGTACATAAAAAAGTTAGAAAATAGAAATTAACATCTTAGAATAGAATTTTAGAAACGTATATTACATGAAATGCTCTAACTCATGAGCAAATGCTCTTATTAACTCTCACATGTTTAAAGGTTCAGCTATGACAGAGATACGTTAAGTGCTCATTTACTACTGCATACATTCTCAAAACTAGTGTAGTCTTGGTGATAGAAAATTTTATTAGGATCGCAAGAAGTGTCTCTGTAAAAAAGATATTAAAATCTTTTGTGTAATAAGATATAATACAACTCCATAAATAGTCTTATATGGGTTTTTTTCAAAAGTTTCAGAAACTTTTAACGACTAAATTAGCAGTGAAGTGGCTTGTAATCCTTTGCTATCCGGTGACTATGTATTTATTTGGTTGAAGGAGCATGATTTATAGTAGACTTCATAGAAGTTTCTTTCAATAAATATTTACTATATCTTAATGAGTAATTTTCTTTGCCTTAAAACATAGTTTTGTATCATATTTCAAATAATTCTATCATGTTTTGGTAAGTGTACTTTCAAGTTATATACTAGTCCGTGTCTTCTTCTTGCGTTCGATCAAGCAACATGGATTGCAAACCTTCGAGCCCAGTTGCTAAATGATGGCTTCTCAAGAACAGTTCCTTTGGTTCCACTGCTACCTCTCTTTACCATTCCCACTGTTCCATCTACCATCAGTTGCATCTCCTCAACGCACCCATCCGTAGTATCAACTCCAACATTGTCATCAATGACTGCAAAGGCTCTCCCTCGTTTTAAAGACATTCGTGATAGCGGAGCATTTATTTTGCACGTGACATCAACAAAATATTCGCCGGGGAAAAGAAAGAACAATCCACACGTGTGGTCCAGCACTTCACCAGGGAAGAGCTTTAAAGTGAAAGTTTATGAGAATTCTTTTCAAACTGTATGAAGTTAACTGTGCGTAAGAAGTGTGTAAAAAGAAAACAGTGTAAAACACAAATTTTGAGTGTAATTTCAGATACCAACATTGTCTATTAGGGCCTTTCCATAGTGTCCCGTCCGGAACATATTTATTTTGAATAACCACACATCACCCCTTAATCAATTCCTTTCTATTATATTAAAATATCCTTTGCTTACTGCTAACCAACAACCAGCATATATCAATCATTCAAGTAGCGCTTCATTTTCACGCAGCAAGCGAAAAAGTCTATGGCCCATATGGAAAGGCCCAATAGCATCCCGCTCTATGACACCCACCATTGGCAAAAAGTCAAAACAACATTACAACATAACAGTAAAATAAAGAAAAAAGAAAAAACTATTGTAAGATATTAAAATTTCACCTCTTTGATAGTTTTCATTAAAGTTCCAGAATGAGTGAAGAGTGTTTGCGATGATGGTAATTCAATATCGGCTCCTTGATGAAGCCTTATACAGAGATTCAAATCACGAAGGCAATTAGATTCGTTTGGATCGAAATCTAGAAAAGAATTACTCGTGATTCTATGGGCATTTGTAGTTAATTCAACGATAAACGGCTGCATCATTTTTACCTCCACTGTGATTAAAAACAAATTACGTCACCTTAAGGCCCGGTGGCCTGATTAGGTTAAAGTGCCGACTTTAAAATAAGTCCATATTATGGGATCGCGACAATGCGTGAGGAGAGAGCTGAAGAAATTGAATAGAAACTGCATCCTACTAATCTAAGTGGATGGCCTAGGCTGTTAAAATATTAAACGAGCATATTGGTGCAAAATATCCGGATCACTCTCAAAATAAATCTTCAAAATCACACAACTTCATTGTTGAGTAACTGACTACACAAAAAAAACTCAATGGAAGACCTTTCAATGAATATATTAAATGAACCAAACTCTCTTATGAATCCATGAAGCAAACGTGAAGTACTAGTGCTACTTACCATTTGTTAGTTGAAGATGAAGATTCAACATTTGACAAACGGAAGCTGAAACGTCTTCTCCTTCACTCAATGTTTCATTGTTAATGGCAATACCTGTTACGAAACCTCTCAATAATACAAACTCACTTCAAATTAAAAACACCCATTGATGTAGATCAGTATTTCTCAAAAAGTTGGGGACACGATACGATGCTAGGGGGCGTGCGACCCTGGGAAACAGGTATAAAGATATAATTTTTATAGATAACGGTTTTATAGCGAATGGGGGGCGTGCAATATTTTCTCTTTCCATGGGGGGGGGGCTTTGCAAAAAATAATTGAGAAGCACTGATGTAGATGATTATTAACAACAACAACGACAATAATAAGTTCACAACATCATAAATCAATGCTTAGTCGATCAGTTAATGATTCAATCGGTCTAATCGCAAATTGTGATTGATAAAAAGTATCGATAACACGCAATTATTACAAACTGCAGATTTATATCGAAGGGTCGGTCATCCTTTTGGTCTAGTAATTTTTTTACACAAAAAGGAAAAATTCATCACATGTCATGAGACAGCACGTGACAGCTTCAACAAATACAAGCTACTACAAGATGTATTTATTCTTCAAGAACAATACAGCGACAGTAGACAAGAAAACTAGGCCAAAGAATGAATTAAAAGTCCCACTTACTCATGCCAAGGTGTCGAGGCTTCAAAACCTTTACCATCTCTGTAGTACATTTCAAATTTTCTAGAAATGTTACTCCACAATAGCTACTAGCACCCTAGGTAAGTTATAAAGGAAAACACGAGAATGGCCAAGCAATAACCTGTCCTAAACTATATGATGATCTATTACACTACACGACACTACACCAAGGCGACCAGCGGCTATTGCTTGTGAAATTCCTTGACTTTTTCTTGATATCCCTGACAAAATTGGTAAACGCCCTGAAAGTTTCACTTTTATTCAATACAAATATTAAACAGCAGCCTATTTTTTCAAACCCAAAATGGAAGTCGAAAGATTACCACTTACAAAGCTCCCTAATTTTCTACTACGTACATCAAATTCTCTAATTTTTCCCTGGTTTCTGAAACAGAAACAAAAACTCTCTGATCCTTCCCGATTTCCCTCTCTTCCCTAACAACTGGTCACCATGTATAATCTATTCCTTAGCACACGACAATAAATTTATTCTATACTATACTATACTATACTATACTATACTATACTATACTATACTATACTATACTATACTATACTATACTATACTATACTATAATATACTATACTATATTATAACATACTAGTAGGGGCATTAAAGATTTTCTAAAATGTACATGGACATGTCTAATAGTGACAGGTATTATTTTGTGAACTATTAATTTGAAACCTTATTAGTCTCCCTTATTAGTTAGAATAAATACCAATGAATTTCATGCTTTTGATGAATAAGAACTACTATACTATATTATACTGCACTATACTATACTATATTATGCTATACTACATTATACTATACTATATTATACTATACCATACTATACTATACTGTACTATACTATACTATACTGTACTATACTATACCACTACTGAATACTGTATTATATTATACTACGCTATAAAGCACTGTTCTGCATAGCATATCAGTACCTTTCCTGTACTTCCTATTCAACATGGTAAAAGGAAAAGATACATGTGTCCATTTCAGCTTTACTGCATCTTTAATTGCATTGCAATAGGCTCTTTCGACACGCTGTGCAGAAAAAACAATTAAAATTGACGAGCAAGGCTAAATGTATCGTATTTCCTCGACTATAAGACGCCATTGACTATAAGCCGCAGTACATGATGCTCAGACAAAATGAACTCAGCCTTTAACTGTAAACAGCAGCTACAAAACTCGTAGCTGAATGCAGAGGCATTGGTCTTAAAGAAACGGAAGCAAAGAATCTTAGCATACAATCAGTGGTGATTTCTAAAAACTTTTACAAGGGGGGCTCTAAGTGTAACCACACCCATATTTTGGGTGTGACCTAGCTGCAACCATGCCCATGTTTTTAAAGATGCAGATATGATACTTTAGTTTAGTACTAATAAAGTATAATAAACAATTAGAAATGTTTTAATTACCATATAGCAGTGAATAATTAATCATAGCAATACAAAACACTATAGAAGCAAGGTCATTGCACTTTGAAAAGCAAGGCCAATGCAAGAATTTTTAGGGGGCTGAGCGCCCAAAATGAACAGTAATTTTAATAAGGGGGGCTCTGCCCCCTGAGCTCCCCTAGCAATCACCCCTGTATACAATACTTCACTTATTATAAGCTGCAACAAAACGTTCTAAATAAAAAGTGTAAACCAGGGTGTAAAATCAAAGACATACGGCATTGGTTTATTTATACTTTTGATGGTGAAAAGTTTAATATCAGGTGGAGTAGACATTGCATTTAAATCATAAAAAGTCATACCTCAGACATACGTAAATTAGGAACTTCAACAAAACAACGGGGAAAATGTACTCCAATTCTATGATTTAACACAAAATATTTTAAGCATAATTATTACAGAAAGTATTTACAACAATGTAAAAGAGATAAAGATGGCATTGAAAAAGGTGAATGTCAAACTGCTGGAAGAAGGAAGAGAAAGAAGAAATTGGAAGAATAGAATATCACATTTATGCCAATAAATAAAATTTCATTAATTTATGCTGCGCATTGCTACAATGAAAGAGTGGATGAGCACAGTGGACAAGGCATCCGTCTACTGCTCAAAAGATCGATGACTCCTTTGAGGCAAGGAAAGAACTGGTCACCATACCTCATTTGTTGATGGCCTAACATACGAAAGCATATGGAACTGTAGCTCCTATCCTTTACTGCTGTAATGACAATGTTCAACAACTATACGAAAATTCATGCCTCCATATCCATATTAATGTTTTCGCCTCTCAAATTTATAAAAGCTAATTTGTAACGTATAATTAACAAAATTAGAAAAAGACTTGCAGTATGGTAACGATCGGTTCTAGGAAAATTTACCCCCAAAAATTCCCATCCAGAAAACTCCCACCGGACACTTCCCTCCTGGAGAACTCCTTCCTAGTAAATCTCCCACCCTGACTGCTCTTTCCCTAAAATTGCTTTTCGAAAAGCTTTTGGGAGGGATAAGTCAGGGTGGGATATTTCCTACGTGGGAATTCTCCAGGAGGGAATTTTCTGGATGGGAATTTTCCGGAATCTATACTAATCATTGCAGCAAAAGGCCATGCTATCGAAACAAACGTGCTCAAATAGAACTGGGAAGTGGCAGAATTTGAAACAATTAGTTGGGCATTGGCAACATGATAATACCTCTTGCTGCTCCTAGCAGGCAGTAATGTTTCTGTCTTACAAGGACAACCACTCTTTGGCTTGATGTCTTCAAATATAAAACGAAACGGTGAAAAAATGAGGCAATTCAAAGGAAACAGGTAAAATGGTATTCTCAGAATAAATTGAATGTGAAGAGAATGAAGTCAGTACCGGATATTCGGGGGGTGAGGGGTGGGGCTAAAGTGCCCCCCAGGTGCTATCAAGTAGACAAATCTTCGGCAAACTTAGTTGAACAATGGCTAAACAGTACGATTGTTATAATACGTAAAACATATCTATACTAGAGGTAGTGTCCACACTAATGCATTTTCGTATGAAAACGTATACATTTACATGCATCTAAACGTATCTAAATGAACCTAAAGTGCAAAAACGCTTCTAATTGTATGTGTAATGTATTGCTGTTGTATTTTTAGTTTATTTTACGTTGTATGTCGTGTAAATTTACCTCTGATGTTATGTATTAAAATAGCATGCTTGTGTAAAGTCCTGTTGTGGCAGTAAACCTCCATGTAGTGCAGTATCATCCTTCCGGGGCAATGTATTGGTGTCTGTTAACGTGTCCTGTGCTCTGAAGTAAAATGTGTTGTTCATTGCCTTGCTTATATTCTATGCATTGATGTTTTAATTCAGTCTTGAAGTTACAACGCAATAGAAAAGGACAAGGCGTAGTTTCATTGTATAGTTCTACTTTAGGCCTATGACCTAGATTCTAAGGCTTAATGGTTATTAGAGTATCACCGGTTTCCAGAAGAAGCCACATACACGTTACATATGCGTTTTCATACGAAAACACATTAGTGTGGACGCTACCTGAAACTCAATTCACTTTTACAACTATTTCCTATAAAACTCGTATACTCGGCAAATATTTGTGTACTCGTCAAATATTCGGCTATATACTCGGCAAACTCAGCACGGCTGCCCCTTGGTTTTTCTTGAAAAAACGTCACTGGAATGCAACAACTAAATCATATAAGAAATGACGTACATCTGTGATTAGTGAATCAGGAGTGGCTGGGAATAACAACAAAACACTAAATCTAAACACAAGGCATATAAAATCGATTGAAATTTGAGCTTTCACTTTTTACAAAAATTCGCGCAAAATTTTACGAAAGACATGACTACTTTTGAGTTTTCAAAGCGCATTTCTAAAAATCAAGGGGACATTTTTAAGTCTTTGTTGTCTTTCTTCGTCTTAAAGCAAAAAATAGTGGAACAGAATAGCAAATATTGCATCGATTGTCCAAAAGCTAATTTACAAACAGAACTTTAACTCACATACATAAAAATTCTACGATGTTAAACAATACTATAGCTTAAATATCTAAAAATTCTATGATGTTTGAGCCTTGCATTATTCTTAAATCATTCATAAATTTCAGCGATTCTGAGCTTGAATATTCTTACAAACTCTTTTCTTGTAAAAAAGTAAGCATCATTGGATAGCGATCTACACTGTATATAAAATCGTACTTATCTCTTGGATGAAACAGAAAGGGATATCTCTTACTTTATCATAAAGCCTACTTTCGATCACAACGATCCTCTCCCAACCCCTACCTGTCAACTATGTCAATAATTCTCTTCATACACAAAGAAAATTACCTTTCAAAATGACAGAATATCTTATAGCTAACATACCTTTAGTTTCACGGACGTAAACTTCAAAATTCGCATCTAGCGATGCCTCGTTGCACAATTCAAAGCAAACACAACAACAACTTGGATGTTTCTTTAATTCATAAACCTCATACTTCCCAACAGAAATCGATGGCATCACAATTAGCTCAACGGCAAAGACAATCTCTCTTCCATATCCGCCATCTTTTATATCTTCAGCTGCATAAGACAGTGTCATGCTAGATTGTATGTTTTCAACGAACGTCTGAGTCTTCCATGCCTCTTCTGGCATGATTATCATGTCCAAGTCAGCAGATTTTCCTGGCTCCAAAGGCAACATTGAATTTACAGATTCTTCATCAAAAGCAATTGTGTTGTCTGAAAGGTATTTACAAACATGCAATAAAAATCTGCTCCAGACTTACGACAGTTTCTAAAACGAGTTGTACTGTTTATGACAGTAGAAATCAAGAAAAAATTTATGTAACAACTTGCCTCCCAGCTTTTTCTTTTTGATGGAAAGGCTTTTGATTGGCAACTTTCCAGAATTCTCAATTGTAAGTTTTGTAGGCGTACTAGAACAAATTGTGCTAATTAAAAGCTGAAAAAAGTGAGAGTGGACTACGAAAATCACTTGGGATGAATGATTCTTTTAAGTTACAGATAAATCACAAAGCAAACAAAGACACGAGTCCTTTTGCCATTACAATAAAAAACAACAAACATGAACATGGAAGATAATGAAACTGACCAAAAAACAAAAACTTTTGAACAGCAGCCAAGAAACTCTCCGTAATAGAACATACTAGATTGAATACGTTGAAAAGAAATTATTGACAGCTCGATAAACCCGTTAAAATGAACCAAGGACATGGAAACATAGATATAGTAATGATCTAATTAGCAATGATTGTCCAGCATAAATAATGTGATACATTACACTGTATAAAATGAAAATAGGCTATGTAGCATTAGATTATAATAAACTATACTATACTATGTCATATCAGATATGCTATATTATATTATATTATATTACATATTATATTACATATTATATTACATATTATATTACATATTATATTACATATTATATTACATATTATATTATATTATAGTATATTATATTATATTATATTATATTATATTATATTACATTATATTATATTATATTATATTATATTATATTATATTATATTATATTATATTATTATTTTAAACTTCATATACTTCAATCAATTTTACAAAAACAATTTTCCACTTCTATAATAATAGGTGGTGCAAAATGGGCTAAATAACAAAACTCAAAAACGAAATAGAGTGACAAACCTGGGGGAAAAATACAAAAATATATAATAGAAAAGAAGTAAATATTAAAAGTTCAATATATGTTATGTATCTATATATATAGATCATATCTTATTGCACTATATAATATTGTATCATATTAAGTATTCTATATTCAATCATAAAATCAGAGTTCATGAAGCCAATGAAACTTATTAATGATAACTGCTACTGCATTAAGAACAAAATCAGTGCGAAAAACTTACCTATGTCCCCTGTAAGTCGAAAACTTGGCATAAAGCGTTTGGTAGTCTTCATCATCAGGGTTCGTATGAAATTGAGGAGAAGAAGTTCCCAGAGTGCAATGCAAGCTGATTAAAGGCAGGCTTGGTGCAACTTGCACGGTGATTGGTTCATCCAAGGTGACGACATTCTCAATGCCAAATATGTCAACTTTGTATCCTAATCAGAGAAGATGACGTAATAGTTACAAGAAATCAAATTTCCATAACAAGTGAATGATATGGCAATCAATGAATCATTCAATCAATCAGTCACTCAATCAATCATTCAATGAATCAGTCAGTCAATAAATAAATAAATCAAGCAATCAATCAATCAATCAATCAATCAATCATGTATCATGAAGCTATCAGCTGATGAAGCTATAACACAAAGGCCATATTCGACTACACATTTACAGAAGGAGTTTGATAATAGAACCAAATACCTTTGATCACAAGGGCTCCAGGTGTTTGAGGAAGTCCAAGAAGCATAAAAGGAAATGCACCTGACTGGGCAGGAAGTGCCAAGGTTGCCGGAAATGCTTCGAAGTGGATTCCTTCCGTTATAAGAATCTGGGATAAGACAAAGATATTGTTAATTGGCATAACTAGAGTAACTTTCTAGATGGTTCTACACACATGGGATATGACTAACCTGTAACTGAAGATGATTGAGGAATCGGTCGAAATGTGTCTTTGAAATAAAGATCTGTCGTTCTATTTGTCAAATCCTTATCAAACATAACTAACTAAAGAAAAATACAAAAACATGTTTCGAATTCGAATAACAATGGATGAACATAAAGTTAAATTTGCATTAAATATGGTAAAAATATTGCGAGACTAACCATACGTTTAACTTTGATTTCAGCTGGTAAAGGATTGTCCACAGTCATTCCAACTTCTGCTACATCACCACATACCCAAACTGTTTCTGTTTGAAAAAATTCACCGGCAAGAATTGCTCAAGCTCTAGCATACAATCGTGTTTCCACATTTCATTTTCAATGACATAATTATTTGTGATACAGGTGCTAATTACGATTACGTGTATCCTCGAATTCCCTCCTTCAAATAAGCCCCCTAAAACTACGAATTTATAATAAGCCCCCTTGAATAAGCTCCCACCCAAGCATGTGACTGTACCTATTTGAGACTTCTAGTACTTTATAGAGTAACACAAGAAAAAGCAAATACTACTCAATAAAAACCGTCTTATTGTTTGTATTTGCAGCATCAAAAGTAGCTTATCAGTAGACCAATTTCAAATCAACTTTTCATTTAAACAATATAAGCCCTCATGGGGATTATTCTAGAATTTACTACAACCTGTGGCTTCTGAAGGCTAAGCAATATTTGAAAATAGAACAAAATGAGTTGCACAAATGATTGGTAAAAATACTTGATATAAGTCATTGGTAAAGACAAGAAAAACAACCTTTGGCAGCTTTCTTTTTCCTAGCTTGAAATGACAGTGATGAAAAAATGAAAGGGCCTCCATGTGTACTCTCAGCCTCTTGTTTCTTAGGCTGCAAGTCATTTGTAAGTGGCCTCGGTTTGAAGTTCCTAAAAATTCAAGTTCCCAATCACAAGCAAGTCTCCTGGCCATGGGATATTAAAAACAGAAATCAGTAAATGCTCTTAAGATAAAACGGGAAATTCATGAAATGTAAGTGTTACTACCATTGTTCGTGCTGTGGTGAGTGGATAAAATATAAGGACTATTTAAGGAGTTTTTACGAACCAAGAAATATTCCCAAGGAGTATTGTTTGTGTATTTTCATGACAAAAAGTTAATCAATTCCTAACTAAATCTGCCTCTGAAAATACTCACCCACAAAAATTGATTAGAAGTAGGGAGTCTTAGGAGATTTTTCTAAAATGCACGGATTTAAGGAGTTTTAAAGCGCCCATAAAAACGTTGATTGAATCTTACTAGCCTTTAGGGAGTTTAAAGAGTAGCATGAACCGTGTACCATGCATTCACATGTGAATAGTTTCGTTGTGCTTGAAATGTATCAAAAAATGATATGCAAAGCTGCAAGACATGGAAATGACGTATGAAGCCACTCATCTTAAAGCTGGTCAAAAAATCGGTGAATGCTCTAAAAAGTTGGTAAATTTTCATTCATTCATGAAAAAAATGAAAACAATGAAGCAATGAAATACAGGAAGCCAAGAAACGATGAAATACAGGAAGCCAAGAAACGATGAAATACAAGATGACAATAAACAATGAAATACAGGAAGACAATAAACAATGAAACACAGGAAGACAATAGACAATGAAATACAGGAAGACAATAAACACTAAAACAATGAAATACAGGAACACAATAAACAATGAAATAATGTAATACAGGAAGACAATAAACAATGAATGACAACAAGACAATAGTGAATGTAGCACAATAAAGAAAAACAAATAATTATATTACAAAATTACTGCTGAAAGGTATGAGAAAAATGTCTGGCGTTTTGGTTTCTATGCTTTTGAGTTTGAAAATACATACACAGACATTGATGAAACATCGGGTAACCATCAGCAGAGAAAAAAATCCAAAAGTACATTGAATTTGCAAATAATAACTAAGAAATGTGAAATTGCAAATAATACCTGACGATTGGTAATGGCCTAATCATTCCAACTTTTCCTACTTCATTTGATGTCTCTTGCTTCTCTACTTTAACATCACATTCCTCTAATCGCTCAATAAATTCAGCTTTCTGTTTCTCATTCAAAATACCAGAGTAAAATTCCAAAATGTAACACAGCAGCCTGAAGCAGACAAAAATTATCAAGAGAAATCCAAAACTAAAAAAGGAGCACAAACAAACAAGAATTTACTTGGAGATACTGACAGACAAACATATCTTGAAATAAGCAATGTTACAAGCTCTTTCCAAGTAGGTGAATAAATCGTTTAATTATTTAATTGATAAATTAAGGCTAGAAAAACCAAAATATAACTGCTGGTAAAATTCTGAAACTCAAAGCACAAAACATAAAGAAGATTGAAAAGGTCTTTTAACAGACTTGGCAAACTAAACATCTATTTGCAAAATGAAACATAGGATGAAACATCTATTTGCAAAGTCAGTATGTCATGTAAAGAAGAGAAGATAAATATACTTATCTGAATCATAAAAAGTAATAGATGAACATCGGAATATAAATGCATAAAAATTCAAATATGAATTTATTACATGATGCAATTCATTTCTTCATCAAGACGTTCAAAAATGCGAAACATTTCAACAAGAACTGATAACTGCACCAATGGCCAACCAGTCTTTGAATCTAAAATGTTAATCAAAACAAGATTTAGTGAGGTAGGAGCAATTTTACCCAATCCACTTCAATCCAATAAAATCTGGTGCGATCTAATGACCTTAAAATTATTTTATATGGGAGCATTAAATGCTTGAGTTCACAAAAACTTGGTTAACTCCCTATACTTAAGGTGCTTGGTTTGAATGGGATGAGAATTCAGTCCAAGATCTTGAGACTAGCAGGAAGATATAATAGATGAAAGTTGAACTTTTGTACTAAAACTGCACTGAATAAGTCTAGCAGCAACACTACATCAAATAATGATTACTAGAATATTCCATTTGATGCTTAACATATATCTTCTACTTCTAGTAATCATTCAAAGGAAAAAAAGAAGAGTAGTTAATGCAATTCATTTCGTTTCTTATTGCAATGACTAATCGGAGAATAAAGTGTTCAGCAAACCGTTTTCTGATCTTTTGGCTGCCTCTAAGTTTAACATGTAGGCACCCGTTGTTTTGCGCAAGTAAGAATTGGCCTAGAAAACACGAAAATTACTGTAAAAAGAAAACTTTTATCAAACAAAAACAAAAGTGAATTAAAGAAGTGGGATATTTTATATGAGATATCATATTACTTCAAGGCGCTTTTCAAAAATGCACGATGACAGGCTACGTGAAAACGCATAGATAGAAAAACGAAGTTAATTGAAGCAATTTTGGGAAAAACTTCGAAGTAATATTAACAATAATACGATGAACAGAACCACACTAAACGTAATAGTGAGCCACAATTGTCATGGTCCACCACTGCTTAACAAACTATGCAAAAGTACTCCTTCCAAATCCAAAAGTGCCTTTTTCACATAATTTTGAGCCTAAATTGTTAATGTAAGATGAAGGAAATCTGCTTAAAATGTATTAATGATGGTTCATAGGAAGCAATAATAGACTACGTACAAACCAGCATACTAGTGAGAGATTGCATTTCTTAAGCCTTGGCGTACAGTTAATGGACAGCAAAGAAGCTGAGCCAATACTTCCAATGGCGTACAGACAAGGCATTTGCAGCTTTTTCTCTATGTTAAACGTCGTCAAAATTGGATGAAAGCATTTTAGGGGCTAAGCTTTCCCTTCTCAGCATAAAGATCAATGATATCTTTTTTTGCAGAAGGGCTTTTTTCGATGTTCTAGAGGGCGTGACTTCCACATTTTTTTCTGGGGGCAAGCCCCCAACCCCAAACTTTATCTTATCCCGTCTATATGTTTTCTTTCATGCCTACAGCCTACCACCTACTTTTCTCCTCCCAACTTTTACGCAAGTAGATTGGATGGTCCAGTGCATGCTAACAATCACACACTTTGGCTTTCTTGAAAATCCCGCCACCCTTAACAATATGAAAGTGTCCACCACCCTTCTACCGGTGTGAGTCGTGCACGGATTATACGATGTGAATTATGGGCGTGGTCATTCACTTTATGGGTGTGGTTGTGTGCCCCTTTTGTGACCTGGCCTCCCACTTTTGAGGTGCTCTCTACGTCCCTGTACAATTTGATGTTATTTTACGATGTAAAGTGGATCAAGGGTACTATACGATTTTAATTCCGAATGAACAAAAAATGCATTCAAAGGGCATCTACTATGAATCAAATATGAACTCACAAGTCTAAAATTAGATGCACTGCCTGGTTTTTGGTTAAAGCGACAAATGGCAGCTTTTCTTCTGAAAAATGCAGCTTTCCGCTTAAAATTCATTCTATCAAACAGCCCAGAAACGACCAAGCAAAGCTCAACCTAAGAAAGAAAAGTTATTGATCAAACATAAGAAGGAACAAACATTAATTTTAAAATGCCTAACATTGCTAACCTAGATGAATAATGCCAAAATTGCTATCGTAGAATAGTACTCTTGCCAGGGTTATCTTCACTAGAAAAAGGGAGTGATACATTATTGATACAAAACAATCTTATGCACAACTTATCATTCTCTGTGTGTTTTGAAGGGAAAATTGCCCACCTGGTAAATCCTTATGGAGTCAAGAATGCTCTATTAAAAACTGTTTGTAAACAAAGACATTATCTATGACATAAATTGTAAACTAATACAGATTATGTAAAAAGACAACTTAATGACATCATGAAAGCCAATGTATTGAACAGCTGATGGCTAAAAGGACAGGATAACACTATTTCATCATCACAGTTGTGCATGAACTGACTACTTATGACTATAGTAATTTTAGGTACTACGATGGTGAAATGATTACGAAGACTACAAGGTTTTTGATACATAATAAGAAGGAGCATTTTGAATGCAAAGAAATTCATTACCTTCTCATGATCGTTAAAGACAAGACCCAATGATGTCAAGCGCTGAATGATTTCACAAGCTTCTAAAGGCCTCTATAAGGTAAAAATGTATATACACATATGAGAATCTACATGAGCATATATATTTATATTTACATATATATCAATATATATATACACACATATATCAATATGTATAAATATATATATATATATATATAAGTACATAAATATATATATATACATATATATATATATATGTGTATATATATATATATATATATATA